>JANJYP010092670.1:0-15064 GCA_024605115.1 Rastrelliger brachysoma | reverse complement strand
CCTGCTGGGATTTGGGGTGTTAGATACAACAAAAAAGGTGACTGAGGGGTGCTGAGTTTGGGATTATGATTTATTAATCTGAATTCCTTTAAATTCCAAACTAACAGTGTAGGACTGTGATGCTCACTCTGGGGAGTAATCGTAAAACACAGAACAATTCAGATTCACCAAAGTTCTGGCTTCTTTAAATGCTGGAGAACAGACAATGTACTATCCCAGTGCAGCCAAGGGACACAAGGAACAAAAGCCAAACCACGAGTTCAAGAAGTAGAGGTCTTGGACCAAAACAGCAAAGTTTATCTTTGCTTGAACACTATATTTTAGTAGCCAAGCAACAAACTGGGCAGCTGCTCAATACAACCAAAGAACCAATTATTTTTAGATGGTTTAATGATTTAAAGTTATGCCCAATACAGTACATGTAAATATCCTGTTGTTGTCTATCAAACAACAGGTTTCTTGTTCACTCTTTGGTTTCTGCTTTCATAAGTGCATTAATTTAAAAGTTAGGTATGATTACAGTTAATTTAGTCCCACCTGTGAGACTACCAATGCAAAAAAGTCAGTCACTCAACGGTAGAAATGTACACTTGAGGCCACTGCTGAACAGTAGGCCACTGCTGCACAGTAGTGGCCTCAGGTATACGTTTCTACCTTTGAGATTCATCTAGAATCAGAGCATCAGTCTGTTCTGCCAGCCATTTCTTTGACAATTGTTCATTACTTGACTCGACTGTGAGCTTGTGTGTACGAGTACAGCCAACAAGGTAGTTAAAAAAGCAATAGTGTTGAAGCATACACATGTGGTGTTGGGTCAAGATTGCAACTTTTGTCCTATTACAATACAAATTCTCATGTTAGTCTGTGGATAAAAGAAAAAACCTTTCAGTCATATTTTTAAAACAACTGCTTGATAAGCCATCAGTTGCAATGTGAATTTAAAACATACTGATGCTGTTTACCAAATATTTGGTCTTTGCACTCCATCATCCTCTGCAGCACATTATGTGTAGTGTAAAATTTCATTGTTTCCACAAAGCTGTCAGCTGCATGCCAGAATTCACTCTAGCTACATATGAAGTCAATTATGTGCAGCCATTCCCACTTGGTAATACATAGATGTCACTTTAATGTGTTTCTTTTAGGGTTACTTTGATTTCTTTAATATGAAGGCCATCCATCATTATAGATGTTGCGGTCTCTTGCCATGATGTGTCAAGCAGTTACAGTAGTGGTGAAAATGTCACACATTTCTGAACAAAGCCAACACTGCATGGCTGCCAACATACTATATGTACTACATACCTACTGTATGTGTGTACATGCACATCCTGTAAGTACTGCGTCTATGTATGTGTCAGTGGCCAAGAACAATGAGAATTAGGAGAAAGAGATGCTGAGAACAGGGTTCTTTGCAGTACACAACAGGGTACTTTTAGCACAGTTTAAGCATTTTTGGGTAATGAATAACAATACTGTATTTGACACAATGTGACTGGATTTGCTTATGGACTGTTTTAATAAATGCTGAAGCACAATAATGCTCAGCACTTCTGGATACTGCAGAATTCCTTCCATGTTTCATTTACTGTATCTAAATCTACAAGCTATACAACATTAAGATATGAATGTTTCTGAAACATAAAGATTTAAGACATTTAAACTGCCATTGATGATTCACCAGAGAATGTTGGAATGTTAACTCAGGATACTTGGATTACAACATATGCTTATTAAATGGGCCCTCTTTGCTCAATGTTTAACTCAACCAAGCAGTTTGTTAAAAAAAATGCAGTGCCATGGTGTTTTGGGCTGTTTAAATGACTACTTCATAAACAGACTGCACTCATTACAGAGTGATCAGTGCTCCTGAATGTTGCTTTTATACTGGCTGTCTGGGATATCCTTTTAAAGTGCTGTGTAAGTGAGAGGGTGAAACTGCTCCTCTGTCCATTAGAGCAGAACCACTATCCTTCACCTGACAAAGTTTGGGAAAGGACATGGATGTTTCCAGTCTACTTCATAGAGTTCAGCCTAGCTCCGCCTAGGGAGCCCAAGTTTGCGTTTGAAGAGTGAATGTGAGGGGTAAATGGGACGGGGGTGATGGGCCGGTGGGGGTCTGTATGAGCGGACACGAACACAGGGATGTGAATAGATTGTCTAAAATAAGAAGTAGCCCCTTGGTCAGAGTCGTGGCAGATGGAGGCTCAAAGAATGAAATGATGCCAGCATTCTTTGTGCAGTCTGGTGCCAGCAGAGCACTCGATGGACCGCTTGAGACCGGGGTAGGGCCGATGTGATAAGACAGCTGCCTTAGCCTAACCTCCACAAGGTCATTTTGGCCAGAGTAGAGCATCACACTGATGAGAGGAGTCACCGTGAATACATAGAAAGATGGATGAGTTGAAAGTGAAACCAGTCATGATTTTTTCAACAGTAGAACTTGAAAGATGTGCATTTTTTTTTCCAAAGAAACATTATTAACGTTTGCACAATTTGTAGTAGAGCTCTCCTCTGCAAGATTTCAAGATGTTGTATTGGTTATGAAAGTTTTAAGCATTAGCACCCTGTTTCTGAACTATGTTTTAAATGAGCTACCCAGTGTATCAAAGCAAAAATTAGCATGGAGAAAGTTTGGAGGTGCTAATGACTTTGACTGTCCCTGTGGAAAGGCTTACTGTTCCAGAGAAGTTATAGANTGTGTGTGTGTGTGTGTGTGTGTGTGTGTGTGTGTGTGTGTGTGTGTGTGTGTGTGTGTCTGCGTTACGGAGCGAGAGCAGAGTGTGATTCACTAGTTAATAAATCATGCCAGATGAGTTTATCATGGAGATACAGAAGCTCCTCTGGGTCCTGAGCTAACAGCGAGTATCTGGGAGCTGGTACAACACATGATGAAATGCCGTTGTCATGTATATCATTTTATAGCCCCTAACTTTTTACCTTCATTGCTGTCAAAGGGGCAGGATGAGTGACTGTGTATCAAATATCCCAATGTGTTGCTTAAGGAGGAGCTGGCTGACTTATCAAACTGGAAGCATTTTGGCTCGCGCACGGCTTTCAGTGCCACAGAACCTTAAAATCAGTTTTTATCAGCTTAATCCGGTTTGATTATCTGCTGGCAACAAATTAACTATTCTTGTTTACTGTAATTTAGTTCTTCGATGAGTACTTGGTAATTCTGCTGAACTTTCTCATCTCTGCTTTCAGAGGGGCATTGATAGTATCTCCCCAGTGTGCATTGAAGATGCTCTTATCTTTATGCAGCTGATGCAGCTTGTCATCCAATAGGGAGTGTGCCTGGATAATCATCACTAAATTGACTTGATAGGTTCTGACTCGGTGACTAAATTAGTAACTTGTAACAGCTTTATTTCAGCATCATGCACACATAAGAAAGGAGAATTCGATTAGGTCAGTGCTATTTTTCTGTCATTTTTTGTTTGCAATCATATTTCTAAGAAAATCTTGTTGTGTGGCAGGGAGACCAAACTCTTTGGAACGACTTTGAAGGCAAAAGCGGGCAATGCACCATTCCTCCTGTGCTCCTCCTAGGGAATAAAAGTCAGTATAACGGCTATCTCAGCTAATGACTTGGGAGAACAAACCTTGGTCTCTTAACATCTAAGACTTATTATTTTTAGCTCTGGCCAATGCTAAGCTTATCCCTCTTACAGGGAGCACGTTTTGTGATATCAGATGTGGAAATTAAAGCTAAATGACTTAAGGGGAAGATTGCCCACACTGCAAATAGGCTACTCTGACCTTCAATAAAGCTAAGCTTGACATGCCTATTTCCCCCCTTTTTTGCTCAAGTCTTTTCAAATCAGTGGGGCTTGTAACATGATGGCTTGGTATTAAATGCCATCTTACATTTCTCCAAGGTCCATTTTTGGGAGAATTGAGGAGTTTTCCCTCACACAATATACTTCAAATGACTTTTTTTTCCTTTTTAATGTTTTAACTTGATGAGTTATAAGTTATATCTGCGTTTCACCATGAACTATTGAACAACTGAATGACAAACATTTTTAACTATGCTACATCATTAGTATGTGATATTTAGTGTTGACAACATTTTTTTTTTTGCCTACAATGGATATCAAACGAAAGCAAGAGACCATATCATATTAAGTTGCATTGAGTTCTAAACTCATCATCTCTAAGCAGAGGGCAGACTATAACAAGCCCTCTTTTTCTCTGGGCGGCTCTCCTGCTCCTGCCACTGAAGTCTCCTTGGTCTGCTGTTACTGTAGCTGGGCAACACAATCTTTTTTATCTTATGTCTGTTTATGTTAGAATGAATTACCACAGGGCAGTTTGTATGGGAGCTTATCAATATTTCAATGCAATATTTGGTACCAGTACCAATTTATTACTAGTTTTTGATACCCATCCTTAGATGTAAAGCACATTTCTGAAAAGACTGTGTTTTCTAGGTTTTACAGTAATTCCAGTCAACAATTGAATCAAATGCAACTGGACTTAATTTGTCTGTCTGACTAGTCCTCATTAGTCTGACTAGTCTTTGCCAGACGAATGAGGACTAGTCAGACCGAAACTACGAACTGATGAAACTGCTTGGATAAGAGGTGAAATGTCTTCAAGACAAATCTAAGTCCAGTTGCATTCAACCTGGATGAATGAGAATATTCATAGAGTTTTACAGTAATGTGTATTCTCTATCCCTAATTATGCACTGACGATATGTGAATTACTAAACTATGTTTGTGAGCCTTTTATGCACTCTGTGCAACCACACAGCCTAATCTGTGTTTGTACTTCCATCAGTTTATTTTGTATTTTGTAACACCTCAGTGGGTGGACTGCCAGTGGACTATTTTGAGTTTTTATTTATTTATTTTTAATATGCCCACTCTCACCTCTGTGCCTTCTGGTTCACTGAGGAGCTCAGAGCTTCAAAGTTCCTGCCGATGTTTTTGACTCCTTCTAGTAATGAGAAGAAGTACAGTACATAAGGGGAAGAACTCTCAAAGATGCTTTACCAGGGGGGCTTTGGAATACATTTGGTAAAATGTTTATGATGCCAAAGACCAGGGCTGGCTTCTCATTAGCTGATCTACCCCGTTGCAAGTGTTGCAGCGGCATTAGTCTTTTGGGTTAATCTTCAAACGTTCCCATATTTATACTCATCAAATACCAGTGACTGCCTGCGACACCCTTGTGTGCATTCGGGGAACTTGCTTAGTTAAACGCCACAGTATAAATGCAGAAATGTGAGCTAAACTTGACAAGATCAAACACAGTGGTGAATGTACAGACGCTGGCCACTGTTCTAAGTGTGCTGCATTATTCATGTTCTCCAACATGGGGTTCCTAATGAGAGTCTGGTGGCTGTTTTTGGAGTTAAGAGTCATGGAAATCAGTGTGACCCGTACTTGATTCTGTGGACAAAGCTTTGTATTTGCGTGCAGAGAAAAGTGAAATTAAAGGCCAACCAAGTTCATCAGCACTCCAATTTAGCAGATTGTTTTATTCAAGTCCTACAAATCATTCACATTCATCACAGCCATGTTTGCCCTTTTAAGTGTTAGTTTTGCTTTTACCCTCACAAGGTATTAGTTTTATCATTTAACATCAGAATAGGCCATGGTGATGATAAATAATATCAGAAACATTTTTCAGTTTTACTCAACAGTAATACTTAGTTTTTTTCAAGCATAATTTTTTAACTTAAAAAGTTTTCTTAACAGTATAATAGGCCATTTCGTGATATGCTGTAAACTTGACACTCCCTCCAGAGGGTTGCTCTCACATCAAGCAGCAAGGGCCTTTGGTTAAATGCAAAAATTTATTGCTAGCATTGTAATAAGCCAGTGCAACAAAATAAGGATTATCACCCTGAGGCATGCTGGTTCAGTAGGAGGACGCTGAACCAAAGGCTGAGCATCCATCCTATTAACACCACATATCCCTTGAAGAGTAAGCAGCAGGCTGCAACCAAGCATGTTGTCTTCATCCTTGAATCAGAACTGGCAATAACATATTCAGACTGAAGGGCCTCAATTAGACACTTTAAAACTCTGTGTAATTGGTGTCTTTCTGCAGATTGCCTGTGGATATGTAGTGCTCAAATTAGCACAGCCCCAACTTTATGTCTGTAGTGCTGTGATTGTCATGCAGTGTAGTGGTGGCAAGGTAACGGAGATGCTGTGATTTTTTTCCAGTGTGTGCTTTTCCCCACCTGCCACGTCCGTGCTGAGGTCCTCCTATATTTAAGAGTTAGACTGTGCTAAGGTCAACACTGGGTTTGTCTTCTGTAATTAGTGTTTATTTTACATAAGAAAATAATGCAAGTGCATACGAGCACAGTCTACTTGTTAAACCACATTCCCTTCATATGTTTATACTCTATTTCATTAAAGTTTCTTTGTAACTTTTTAAATATCAAGACTAATTGTAGTTTGTAGTGTTATGTAAAAGAACAGATAGAAGATAAGAAGACCCATACTCGAGTATAATATAATATAATATGCTGATTTAGTGTCAGTGTACCAGTATTTGTCAAAAATCACTTTAAATCCACCCTACTCTCCAATTTGAGTTGCAGAATGATAGACATTGCACATCACCAGGTTTTACTTGTTTTTTGCTTCAGAGCTCTCTCCTCTGTTTCTTCTGCACTTCCTTCAGTGTGTGCTGCCTCTTACACAAGATGATTGGAATAATAATGAAAAGGAGAGAAGACAAAGTCTGTTTAGTGGTAGAAATTCAGAGCTGGCTGTTGTTATGGAGGTAGAAATGACTCATGTTACTGTAACTGACACGTCTAGCACCAAGGTCAGGTAAACTGTGGAAAGCAGAGGAAATAATTTTGGATCCCACAAATTTTTTAAGAAGTGATCACCAATTCTGACACTAACAGAGACCACTGGAAAAAAGGAGGTTCAACAGAATCAGCCAGTTTCTCAGAGCTGGGAGAGTTTGGTTTTGAGTTCAGCAACAATTAGTGTTCCTGCCAAGTTACTGTAAGTGTTTAACCTTTCTGTTATTCTAACAGTGTCCATAAGTACCTAGCTACAGTATGACAACATCCTGGTTTTTGCAGTCAGAACTATTTCCTCTGTCAGTATTAGGTCTATAGCAGCCCTTTGTCGCTTCACTGTGACTATGTAGACAGCCCTGACTGCTCTCCAATCCAAACATGTCAGCTTCACCGTGTCTTTTCCGCAGGCACAGACAGCCCTCTGTTAGTCACTAAGGAACAAACACATGCGCAGCAAAGGAAATCCCCAACCTCTGCATCCGGAGTGTGAGTCCTCTCAGCTTAAAAAGCACCTCAGCCTAGTAACCAGACCTACCCAGGAGGGACCTGGTTAGTGGCCAGTACCTGCAGAGCCCACCAGAGTCCCAACCGAGCCCCGCAGCTGGTGGCTGATGGGCTATGTCAGAGGGCTTGTCACACTCACCCTGGTTAAGGAGCAGCTGGAGGTGCAGTTCAGGCAGGGGGTTCTGTCAGTGGATCAGAAGCTGGCCTCTGCCTCTCAGCTTCCATGCTGGCAAACTCATGAATGTTTCAGTGAAGTGCTGTGAGGTCCGCCCGGAGAATCTGGCCTAATCCTGCACTCCTCAAGCCATGCTGCTTCACCCTGCCGTAGAGACTCTGCTTCTCATTCAAGGGGCTGAGATGTGGTCAAGCAGATGCAGATATTGAACTTCCTGGGGGCTGCTTTCGTCTCTTTCCCCAGTGTACAGATAGGCAGGTGGGATTAGAGCACTCGGGCATCCAGCCTTCTCTCTCTCTCTCTGACTTTTAACAATCCCTCTATCGAAATCCTGTCAGCACAGTGCTTTGTGTTTTCCATTAGCATTTTGTTGTGGTGTGCATCCTGAAAGGCTCAGTATGCTTCTAGAACCATGCAATCTGGCAGGCATCTTAAAAAGGTGATACATCCAATACTAATGAGGATTCTGACTAAAACAGTGTTGACACTTTTGTCACATTACAATTCTGCTTTGTTTTCTCAACTTGGTTTATTTGATTCTTGACAAGGGGTTGCCCATTGACTAACTGACATTAGTAATAATACACATTAGAGAAAGAAACTTGCCTTTGTATTCATATCAGTTCTGGAAAACAGCCATTACATATTCAGTGCACTGTTACAGTATTGTGGCATTCAAGTGTTTTCCGTGTCAGCAGGGGTGTCTCTTTTTCTCCCAGTGGTCATTGACTTGTGCTTGTAAGCTTCCTGGTTCTGATAATTAAAGGTGAAGTGTGCAAGTCTGTGTGTGTGAGTGTAAGTGTGTAAATGAAAGACTAGATCATGAGTATGTTGCTCGACTGTAGACTCTCTTGTGTGAGCGCAGTGGTAGCCTTTGCCCTGTAGAAAGCACTGGCTGCTGCTGCTGCCCACTTGCTGACTAAGTAAAGGCTACATTTACATAATTATCTGTTTAATTGGTGGGCTACTGCCAGAATACAGCCTTTTTCTGTAAGCTGTGGAGTCCACGCTAAATTTGTTACATTGATATGGGGGTAGAGATTACAAAGCAAGCAAACTGCTGACTCATAGTTTTCTTCCACTTAACCTGATAATCGTTTGTGCTCATAAACACTTTTCTGCCCACACACATTTTTGTGAGATAATTTGCCAAATGATTTTTAAACATTCATGTTGGTCAGAAGGGACAAGAGGATTCGTTATGATTGGGGACTTTATCTTGCTGAATAAATTCTGAGTTTTAGGAGGAGAATGGAGTTAAAGCTGCAATATGGAGTTACAAGAAAATCGTGGACTTAGACAGAAAATACAAACATCTACACCTTCCTAGTCCCTCCCACTTCTGCTGCGTACGCACAGGCTTGTAACCATGGTTACAAACTTCCATGTAACCACATAAACCAGACATCCCAACCTGCAAAAACTCACATCATTGAGGTCTGGGGAAGGGGACGGGGACGGGTTCGCTGCACACTGTCTGTTTGTCTGTCGGTGGGGAGAGAGCACCACATGTGCTGCACAGTCACACACACATATTCACTCCCTCTTGTGTGTGCCTACATGTTCACTTCACACAATCACAATCACACACTCTGCACTCTTGCTTGCTTCAGTTTCAATGAAATTTAATCTCATTTGTGGGTGTCAGCGAACTGCTATCAATATACGGAGACTCATGGAAGTTCCATGAGAGTTTTCTGCACATTGCAAGTGCACAAGCATGAATGGCGCTCTTTGCTCTGATTGGGTGGTCCTAGAAAGACTGATTTTTTTTCACAGTTGACCTGTATCATAGTGTACTGTCAGAACATAATAATTTTAACTAATATCACAATAAAAACATTCTGCATACTACAATTTTAAGTAGCATTCTACTAAATGCCTTTAAATATTTTTTCAATGGCAATAGCATCTCTCTTTGGGCACATAAGACAGCTGATTATTACAAGTTGTTGGCATGATAATAATTAGCAAGTGATCAAGTAGTTATGAAGGTGATTTTCTCTCTACTGAGCAAGAAAGAAGTGATGGGGGTCCCATCTGTGTTTTACAGTCCAGTGACAGTGGAAAAACATTAGTGCCCCCACCCCCTTTCCCGAACCCCTCACATCCCCCATCTCCATCCTGTTTTCATCTCCCAGGCTTCAGCTGTGGCCCTGTGTAATGCTCTACTGCTGAACAATTAACTAAGAGACTGTGAACTATGATTCATGTAATTAATATTTTGTGCAGAAAAAGTACAAGAAGGATTGAAAAAAACCCATAAAGCTAATTTTAATTGAATCAATCCCTGAGAACAGGTCAGGGGAGCAAACTGAATTCATCTCCACTATCCAGTTCCTGTTCATAGTTCATAGACATAAAGGTATATGTTTGTGTGTGTGTGTGTGATTTGTTTTTTTCTGAATAATGTTGTGGACACTATGAACCTCCCTCTGAGAGACAGCATTCAAGTATGCACTTATCTTTTCTACTCATGCGTAGTGGGAAATGCAGTATTTAGGAGGAACTATGCATGAGACTGTTGAAACAGTAACTTTGTTCCATACGACACCGCCTCAGCTCTGCAGGGTGTTGTGCTTTGGCATACAGNGAACTATGCATGAGACTGTTGAAACAGTAACTTTGTTCCATATGACACCGCCTCAGCTCTGCAGGGTGTTGTGCTTTGGCATACAGTCCATTTCCCTCAGTGATGAAGCTTATGCTCACTCTGTGTGTAGGCTATCAGTGGTGGGTAGAGGGCTCCTTTGAAACTGACTATAGTACGAGTGTTTGTGCCCACTGCTGCTGCATTTGCTGCGCTGGGCAGCCTCTGATCAGCCTGAGCCTTGCCTGCAGAGAGCTGGCGCAGCCTCCAATCCTATTCTATGTTCAAAGGTAAAGCAGACCTCTCATAGGCCCCGTCTTTGATGTGCTCTTCGACACCATAGTCATATCTCTACCACTGCACATCTCCTGGCAGACGACAAGAGCCAGTCCAAAGGAAGAAGAAGAAAAAAAAAACCCTTCAATTTGCAAGTCACAATGCATTTTCTACAGACATGGTTCATATTCAATTGCAGGCCTGTTTCTTGAGCCTGTTAGTATTATTTACGAGTGGAGCACAACAATAGCAGCACAAAGTGGAGAATTAAAAGGGCTGCTGCATTTAAGCCTGCAGTGCTGGTTGGTTGAGAAGCTGAGCCAGGATTAGCAGTAGAACAATGGTTCCGCCACAATGAGCATCCTCCATATAGCACATCACTGTATCTGCTTCAGATGGAAGGCTCACCTATAAGCATTCAAATGAGACTGCATTCACTATGTTTGTTCATCTACCTCTGAATTGTAAATGACTCAAGTGACACGTTATGTATCATATCATTTAATCTGATGTACTATCCCAGGCCAAACTCCCTCAATAACCAATTCACAGATATTGCTGTGGCATCTCAATTAGCTGAAAATAATGCAAATGATCTCAACAAGGGGTTAAATTTAACATCACTTGGCTCGTTATGTGGTTTGCTAACGACTAAGCATGGAACAAATGAAATCAAATGCATTTTGCCACAAGAGGTGTATGACCACTACAGCATCTCTGAGGAATATCTGTCTTAATGATTTATGCCGCCACAAAGACCTCTGAGAATTAGCAGTTGAGGGTGATATTCACGCCGTTGTTTCAGTGTTGCAAATGAGTGTCCCTTGGATGTCTAACAGGAGGAAGAGGAACTGAGAACAACTGAGGAGATGCCCCATTGCTGGCTTCTTAGGGAAAATCATGCAGGTTTTGTGGAAAGGGATTATACTCCCTTGTTTCTAGTTTACTGAGAGACTGTCTAAACACTATGGTTTGATTCTCAGAGTGATCATTGACCATGAGATTGAGCAAGTTAAGCTTCAAGCTTGCAAAGAGTGAGTCAATGTTCAAGGTTTATTTATTACTGGTTGTCATGAAAACAAAGCAGCAGCTTTTGAATAGCTGTCTTTGCACAGTGACACACCCACATTACAGTTCAGCTCGGACAAAGTCAGCTGTGATTGTTCAGTGTTTATGAATTTACATGTCATTACAATCAGTAGATTTCCTTTCTTTTTCCTGCAGGTAATGTTANTGATTGTTCAGTGTTTATGAATTTACATGTCATTACAATCAGATTTCCTTTCTTTTTCCTGCAGGTAATGTTCATGTTTGCATGCACAGAATAATTAGGGTGGGTATCAGTTTTCGTTCACCCCCCCTCTCATTGTAAATGCTTACTTTGCTCACTGCAAGACAAGTTGTCATGTCGGTCTCGTCTAAAGGCTCGACCATCACAACAGGGATTTTGAAAGAGAAAGAGATTTGCTGCACGCCACACCCATGCTCTTTGGTGGAGTGCCAAAAAGTACAGTTTTGATGTGGAAAAACACCTTGAAAAGCAGTAGTTAATCCTCTGTGATAAGCTCTTTGTTAGCTGTTCATGTTACAGGAACAGTCAAGAGAATTCTATCCTTACACACGCGCATGCCATAGTCAGGATTATAGCAGGTTTTGTTTGCACATTGGACATAAGATTGAAATAGATCCTTCTGGATGAACAGCTTTTTGCCAAGATTAAAGCTCAAGTGAACATATCTTCCATTTGATCTCAGGAATCATGTTTAGAATATTTATTATGCAATTACTGGACCATATGGGTTTACAGCAATTTCTCAGGTTGACGTCATGTCACTCGTGTTTACACCCAAACATCATGTTCATGTTTGTGAAATATTTTTGGAGAGCTCTGACAGAATCCTGTTCAGATATTCAGTGTATCACCCATCTATGCTGGTCACCACCAGCATACAGAGTGCACTGGTGCCACTCAGGATAAAGATGAGGTGTAGCTCCCCATCATATTTGAATGTTTACAATGGCAGATAAATAGCATCACACTAAATAGCTTTCAGGCATTTATTTCACAGAATAACTGAATTTGCAACTAGCTGTAGCTGTATGTTAGCATAAATGTGATACTGTCAATAATTTGACACTTGTTTATTTGTTATGTGCCAGCAGCCATCATTGCCTCTATTCAGTATCAACCTTCATAACTATTTAATCATCCCTAAACAGTCTAAATAGTGTTATGTAATAATCTACTGGAAGGGTTGTTCAGTGCTTTTTTACCTTCTGTAATTAGGTCCAGTTCAAACAATGTTGTCTTTAAAAGGAATTACTTGATTCAACACATGCTTAGTCATTTTCCAGTAAGCTTTGTAATGGCACAGATGTAGGACAACCACATCAAAACAATACTTCTTCAGGCTTGAAGAAGTGGGATGACATCATAGACTGTATAACAAAATGTGTGTCATGTCTGAGATGTCACTTGCAGGTTTTTGAATGAAATTAAAGACTAGATTTTTTTCCATGCTGGTTTGTTACCTGAGTGAAAAATTCCAAATTTGGACAAATGTATGAATGAAGATAAACAGTAGCAACATCACTGCTGACTGACACATATATGACACATGCCTCTGTGTAATCATTAAAGCTGCACTAATTCAGATTTTATATTAATAATAGATCAAATAATTGCTTATTATTTGAAAGCGAATTGGCATCTTTTTGGTTCAGTTCATCTGCTCTCATCAAACTCATTTTCAGCTGCAAGAAAAATCTGAAATCTGCAAGAAGACTCTCATTAACAGACTGTACACTACCTGTCCAGCACTAAACAAAAGGCAAAGTTAGAGACTAACAGATGAACATCGTGTAGCATTTAGCAGATGTGATGCACAGAAGTTAGTGGAAACAAAGTCAGACCTGAAAGAATAATTTGTATTGGACTTAAATTATTCAGTTGGACAGAGGCACAAATCTAAATAAATGNCACTACCTGTCCAGCACTAAACAAAAGGCAAAGTTAGAGACTGACAGATGAACATCGTGTAGCATTTAGCAGATGTGTTCCACAGAAGTTAGTGGAAACAAAGTCAGACCTGAAAGAATAATTTGTATTGGACTTAAATTATTCAGTTTGATAGAGGCACAATTCTAAATAAATTGTAATAAATGTTTCTTGGTGTACAAATAAGGAATTGTTCACTCACATGTCTGATAATAATGTTATATGTCAATACTGAGTTTGAAGTCAGCTGTGGCTGATCCCCACCCCCAGCAGCTTGAACATCTCCATAGTGCAGCAATGATCCTTAACATTATCCACAATACACGGTAGCAGAAGCTATACCATAAGAGTTGCAGTGTTTGAGGGAAGTTGAAAGATTTTTTTCAGTTGATTTCAGTTCAGTCAGATTTTTCTGAGGGCCAGAATCCAGCCGCCAGGAAATTGAAGTGCCATACAGTATATGCATCATTGCAGTCCAGCAATGATAGCTCTAAGAACAATCACACAAGGTTGTAAAGTACTTTTGGCTTGAACTGTATAATTTCAGTCCATCAATAGGCACCTCTTTTCAACAGGAGTGAATTTGAACTTCACTTTTTTAAATTTTGTATGTGCATTTTGGCAGGACTTCGTGTTTGTTTAATGTAAAGTGTACAATGCTTAAGAGTAAAATTTCACATTTGATGTGTTATACAATTCCTTGCTTTTTATTTTCATGATGCACTCAAAAAAAAGGGGATAGAAATAGGAATTTGTTCACTGACCAAATATATTGACTTACGTGCAAGCCTGTGTATGCTCAGTAATCATCATAACAGTAAATAATGTGAAAAGTTAGCCCTACTGCATCTCTTCCATCTATTTTATTACCTTATAATCTCCTGGACAGAGTGGAGCTTTGCAGCGACCAGCGTGTTTAAACCCTTTGGAACCAATTGTAGGAGAAAGGCTGTCTTGGGATGCCCTCAGTGGAGAGCAGCTAGGCTCATTAGTTAAATCCCCACCGTGGGCTAATACAGCCCTCTAGGAGTGAAGGAGAGAGGGGGAGAGAAGAAGACATTTCTTTGACTCCTTCTCCAGGGTTTCTTTCCCACATTTTCTTGCATGCATCAGCAGCTACAAAGGTGATGCACGTTGCCGTCTTGAAACTGCCTTCAGTGTGCTATCGAAGCCCCTTAGGGCTTTCCCAGAAGTGGGTGCTGCAGTGGTGGTCAGTTATAATGTAAGATTATAAAATCTAAGCTATTATTGTGGTTTGTACTAAAAGGAAAAATTAAAAAAAAAAGATTTTTTGTTATTTTTATCTTCAGACTTTACACTTTGCAGCTCTAGCCCTGCCCACAGGTTTATGATATAAAACAGAATATTCATTAAGGTCTTTAAAATGTGATGTACACATGCATGCAATCTGACCTTTTCCATTAGTAAGTGAGAGTAAACTCTTGTTTGGTTCATAATGATTTGGGAACTGGAGGCCACAATGCAAGCAGGTCCCCACTTAACCAGAATTTATCTTTTTGGCAGGAAGAGGAGGGGTTTTGAGTGCTGTTATCTATGGCCTCCCCCTTGAACAAGTAAACAGCCCATTTATTATTAACTCAGGTTTAAGGTAGAGCATTAATCCTCTCTGACAGTTTGCCTACTTGTTAAGGCAGCCAGTTCTCCCTCCACAGCAGATGGCTTTCAGCTGCTGTTACTCTACTACGCAGCCCCACTATATAAAAGCTTAGATCCCCT
>JANJYP010092663.1:0-19300 GCA_024605115.1 Rastrelliger brachysoma | reverse complement strand
TCTCCTCTCCTCTCCTCTCCTCTCCTCTCCTCTCCTCTGTCAGTCCTCCTCCTTTCTTCTCCAGACTTGCCTCTTCTTTCCTCTTCAATTTTGTCCTCTCTGCTCCTCCTCTGTCCTCCATGGATGAATGGATTGTGGGGGGTGGGGGGAGGGGGTATAGATGAATCGGTGATGGATGAGTGGCTGGCTGGTTGAGTAGAGGCAAGAGGAGGGAAGACGGAGAGGAATTGGACCCCAGGGAGTGGTGCAGATAGGTGTACCTGCTGATGGAAGCTTAAAAAGGACATGACACAGGAGAACTTTTAAAGAAAAAAAAACTCCTTTCACCTGTCCGTCTGCTCCTTTATTTCCACCTCTTACAACCACATCTCTCAATCCTCTTGTTTGAACAATCTGTGCAGTATATATTTCAGGAGTCAATTCTGTCTATCAGGCAGTCAATTCTGCAGCAAAACTTTTTAGTGTATGACCTGAAATCTTGAAGCATGGTGAGCATGTTGCAGAACACTAGTGGACTGGTTTAGAGTGAGTGAAAGAAATGATCTGCATAGTTTCTTGTTGTAACAATTTAATTTACACAGTTTTAATAATGTGCTTTAAATAAGTAAATTATCTCAAAGGAACTCATTGTATATTAATTAAGTTATATCAAAAAGACTCAATATGTAATTAATTTACAAACTGTGTGAAACACAATTAATGGCTCCACTTCCACACTGTGGGCATGTTTACACACATAGGCAGTTCACAATATTAAGGCACTGTGATGCCATTAATACTCATTAATGTCATTGTGTGTTTGTGTAAGGCACACATTTGGCAAAATACATTTTCTGCAGATTCAGTGCATTATTTAAAGGTACCCTAAAAGACCTTTTTAATGACAGGCTCACTTGATGCAGCTGCATATTTTGCTGCAGACTCGCATTCCTCACTTCTCTCTTGTTATATTATCCATTTCATGTCGGCCCAGCTCATCAGTAGACAGTGTCATCATAAAATATTTACTTTGCCATTTTTTTCAGTGTACCATAACCAAAATATGTGGCCATCAGTCAAACAGCAGAAACAGGGCTTTCACACTATTCTCTCTCTTATGGAGCAGATCTTTGCAGAGACTTGATCAGCGTCTCTTGAGATAACTTCTGTTTGCCTTTGTTGCTACAGCATGTTTAAAATTTATTCCAACATATTTTAGAGTTGAACATCATTGGATATTTTTTTTGCATTTACAATCTAGACTCCAGGCAAAGTAGCCAAGCGAGCATTTAACAGATGGCAACAAGCAGGATTCAGTCAAGTACAACTTGAACTCAAATGAGCACAAATGAAAAAAAATGAATAAAAATCTTTAAGAACTCATTAGAAAGAAAATATTTAATCTGAAATGAGAAAGTTAGCAAATGTTAGAAACTACAGACTTCCTTTATAATTGGTCTTTGAGCTAGTCTTGTAATTGTAGCTGGATGTCTGTTAAATGTCATAATTTGTGGGTTAAAGTGTTTATATTGCTGGTTTCACTGGAGAGGGCTCCTAATGAAGATATTCCTAGTCATTTGCAATAACAAAGAAAGTTGTCGTAGTTAGTTGCATAGAGTTGTTTAACTTCACTACACTACCAGCATAGTTCAGTTCATTCCCCTTGAGATAAGAGACAAGAATACAGTACATTATAATCTTTATATTGCCTGCCACTTTTTCTGTGCTGTGAAATGGGCCCAGAGAGCATCACTCTCAGGCACAATCTGAGATATCATCAGCTGAAATGAGTCAATTATTTTAGAGGAATCAGGTCAGTGTGATGGCTCAGACATCTGTGGTTTTCTTCTCTGTCATTTGGGACGAAAGCATCCTCAGCTGGCTAGTACTCCATGCTATGCAGTCTGCCTCTCTACTATATAGAGTGAACCTCTGTGGCCACATGACTACTTTGTCATTGATTTATATATATACTGAAGTTATGATTGGTTCTCAGAGTTGTCCACTCCAAGGTCCCCCTTGGCTCCCCTTGGCATTTTATAGACATTATGTTTCACTGCCGTACCACACATATGACATACTTTAATTATTTAAATTNTTATATATATACTGAAGTTATGATTGGTTCTCAGAGTTGTCCCCTCCAAGGTCCCCCTTGGCTCCCCTTGGCATTTTATAGACATTATGTTTCACTGCCATACCACACATATGACATACTTTAATCTAAGCAAATAAATTATTTCTTCAGAAATACTTTATAGTACAAAGTAAAGAAAATAAACATTTATGTGTAAGCAAAGCAATAGTTCAGAAACATTTAAGGTTTATTTGTTTTCTTGCTAAGTGTTATATGGGAAGATCAATAACACTGTCACATCTGTCCCTTATATGAAGCTGCAGAGGAATATAGCTGATATACAGGTAATTTTTATTATTATTTTTAAGGGAGGTTAAGGAATACTGAACTAGTCATTTTATGTTGCGGAAGTCAATATTGATGCCTTTGTTTTAGGCAATGTGACAGCTCCTCTCTATAGAGCAAGTCATGCTATGTACTGAGTGTTTCCTGGCTCAGAAAAACACACACAAACACAAAGACACACAATCCGCATTGTGTGTCAGTTGCCTCATTGAGTCATAGTCCCAGCATGTATATTTTATGGTAACTCTAGTATGTGTGAGTGTATAGGCTTGTGTGTGTAACTGCATAAAGGCCTATGACTCAATTGTCTGAACTGTTTGAAGTGGCCTGAAGTGTGTTCCTAAGCATCGTTCATGTGTATGTATGTCTCATGACGACAGTTGCTAAGCTGTGTGTCTGTGTGTACTGAACAATCATTGTTTTCAGAAAGCTCAAGCCTGTTTAACCCATTTGGTGATTGCTGTGGTCATCAGCTGTAGTCACTCCTCTGTCTTCTTATTTCTTGGTTGGCTTTGACCTTAATGGGACTTTTTTTTCAACTTTGGTGAAAAAACCTATTTATTCTGCCTGCCAAATTTAGATGGGCAGAATTTGAATAGTACAGACAGAAGATATTGATCAAAACACTCCAGGTTTAAAAAAAGGAGGCATTGGATGGACGATAAATCTGAAATGTAGTGAGGTTTTCCATTGATGTTGTCTGAATGGAGTTTCAAAGTTTTAAGTCTTTTTTTGTGCTCCACACCTTGAACACCTCACCCTCATTCCCCTCACACAGTTTTTCACAGAACTTTTCATCAGCTTGAAAGAAACTTGGTATTAGATGGATTTATTCACTTCAGTGATATTTCTTCCAGAAACAAGAGGGGAGTGCAAGTGTATACTTACCAGCATATAAGTGAGTGCTTACAGGAAGACAAGCACATATCAATGGGAGAAGAAATGCACAACTAAACTTTTGAGGGTGAGCATGAGTACATACTTAAGCATGATAAGTGCCTGCATACAAGAGAGCACAGAGAATACCATAGGAGCTCTTTTATGGGATATCTCATACTAACAAGTGACACTCCTGAGGAAATATGCTTATAACCTCAGTGAAAGAAGACAGGGGAATAAGCATTTCCTTGCAAATGATGCTACATCTTGAATTTTCTCCCTAGTGAGGTTTTCCACAGTAAGAATAGCAACTTTGAGTTAACTGTCATGCAGAGAGACATGGAATTACGGTAACATATGATTCAATTAAAGACAGCTCACAGTGTGTTGCAAGTTAATTGATTTAATCTTCATTGTTAAAGTTTTGTGGAAATACTTGTAACCATTTGTTTCAGTTAAGATTATGCTAGAAAGAATTGTCTGTGATTTCTTCAAATTTGCCACAGACACAGAGAGACAGGATTTTAAATTAACATTACCTGTCCTTTCACTGTATTCCAGTTCTTAAAAGATTTAGCTCATTTCATTGTGAGATCTCATCGTGTTCACCTGTCACTTTAGATTGCAACCCAGACTGATACTGTTTCATCCTATTTCATTTTTATTATTTGAGAGGGAAAGCAGATTGGCAGGTAGAGAGAGGGAGGCAGATGAGAGGAGACAGAGGAGGGAGGAAACAGAGGGGAAGGCAAGAGGGGGAGATACGAAAAAGACAGAGATGCCCCATAGAGAACAAATGGCTAGTTAGTAATAGATGAGGGGCATCAGCTTACGCTGAAGGATAAAAAGGCAGTCAAGCAGGGGATACACATCTGTCATCTACTATTCTCTCTCTCTCTCACACACACACACACACACACACACACACACACACACACACTCATAGGCCAGCTGGTAGAGTGTGATGTAACTAGTGACTATTGTTCCATGGCTCATGCATCTTTTTCGCACTGCTTGCCTGATCTGCACCTGTAGGAAAACTTCAGTAGGGTAAAAAGGGGTGAAATTCTTTTCCCCCACTGCAATAACATTGGGGGTTTGACTCTTAGACCAATGCAAAACCAAGCAAACTATCTCTCATTGAAGGTTCATGTTGTGGTCACTAAACATGGAGATTAGTATAGTATGACTATCCTGCACATAAGTCTAAAAGCCTGGGGAAACCATAACTAGGTTTATATACAACTACATATGACAAGACCCTGTGAAATCACTATAGTTGTTGTTTTCCAAATAACATTTGTTTTTACATTACTGTCCGTATCTCATCTCACTCTCTAAACTGACAATCTACAATTTTATACCAAAACCACAATCATTTTAAGCTCCAAACATCTGGGAAATAAGACATAAACTCTTGTCCTTGGTGCCAGTATTCTTTTTTATTGCACATCCAACCCCGACCTCCTGCTTATGAACTCTGTTTAGTGAAGTAGAGAAAAAATACAGTACCAGTCAAAAGTTGCTACACATTTTCTGATTTAAAAGAAAAAAAGGTTTGTCCAAATTTTGACTAGTGCTGTATACTACATAACTACTTCTCCAAAACATATTTTCTAGTACAGTAAATGTGAAATGTGTTGTAGGAGATATAGTTTAGTGCCACTATATGGCCACCTATTCCTTCCTCAGATCAAAGGTAAAGTTGGCAAGAAGTGCTTTGTAAAGACTGCAGCTCAATAACAAATTGGGCATTTTAAAAATTACATGAAAATGGGATTTTTTTTTTTCTTGAAGATGTTATTTTTCAAGAAAACACTTAAAGAGATTAAAGTAAACCATTTTAGACACTGCGTTTGTCTTTACTGGGACCCTGATAAAATATTTATCTTAGGGTGCTAGGTGCTTACTATCAAATATGTGAAAGCTAACAAATAGTTAATATGACAACTAATGTAGTTAATGTTTAGCAGAGTTTTCTATGTAACTGTTTCTATATGTAGTTTTGTTTTGTTTTTTTGTCAAAAAAGCCTTTGTTAAATTCACAAGTTAATTTTTAGCTTAGTTTGACTGTTTATTTATTGAGAAAACATTCTTTGTATCCTTCTCAGCATGGCAAATTGGAGTACTACTCATTTTCAGCACTAATATAAGCTCATTTCGAGCCCTGCGATAGTTTAAACTATGTTTGAGATTGTTCAATACATCTCCCATAGCAGGAAACAAGAGACAATACCAATGAAATGTGAGATTATCTGTGATGTCAAACACTTGCGGTGCTTAATCATGAAGGAGAAGAGAGAGAGAGAAAGACTGAGTAAGAGAGAGAAAGTGCGATCATTGTTCCATGAAGTCTATTTTCTAGGTGAGCAGATATCCGTCTTCCAGTCTTGCTGTGGGATTTTTTCCAACCATTCTCAAGAGCTGTACAATAATGTTACCCAATGTAGGTGTTCTTGTATTTCCGTATCCTGACAAGGACAGAGGGATAAAGGAGAATCCTTGTATGTCAGTGCTGCTCCCCCTCTGTACAGGACCATTTTAAACCTTCATTTTGGGTTAAAATGAATTGTTCTCATACAGCAATGAGTGCGAGTGCAGGTGGTGGCTGTTAATGCAGGTGGAAAAGCTTATAGAGATAAGAGCATCAACATACTGTACATACAAACACACATACCTGGCAGCATATTTTATATATGCCTGCCTATACATCTATTATTTTGTGTTTGTACTTCATATAGTGTCTTTCTTCTCCCTGAAGGTTAGTCTTATCTTTAATCAAATGTATTTCTGCTTTTTTCCTTCTTCCTACCTCTCCTTGGCTGCTGCCTTCTTTCCTTCTCTCCTTCCTGCTGGGATATGTCTCCTTCTGCAGATTGGCAATATGAGGGTAAGAACTATCTCCTCTGTCCTCCTCTGTTCACTGTATTCAGACACTGTGCAAGTTTATTAACCCCTGCTAACCCTGCACAGATGGTAGTAGGGGGTTATCAATGACACCATTAGCCTCTCTTCATTGTCATATCTTTTTCTACTGCATTTCACTCCAGTTATAAATTACTGTATAGTTATAGATTACATCTATTAACCTTATTTTATTTATCTTCCTTTATGTATAGCATTTTTCCTTACATTTTCTACTTCTTTACTTGCTATGTTTAGTTCCCCATTTATTATTTGTCTTTTTTCTATTTGTCTATCATCATTTGTCTGCCGTCTGGACTTATTTCTTTGCTAACCTTTACTCCACTGCCCCACTACTTTCACCTTCCATCTTGTTGTTGCCACTCATAACCACTTTCCCTTAGCTGCTGCACATATAGAGGGCTGCACTGTGTGAGTCCAATTCAATTTCAATAAGTGACACTGACAGCTGACAGAATGACTGCACCAGCTGCTTTTTAAAGGGATATGAAGCAATTTAAAAACATTTCCAAGTAACTACAGTACTGACTAGAGGTGTAACGATACATATATTTGTATTGAACCGTTTCGGTACGCGACGTTCGGTTCGGTACAGGGCTGTACACAGGTGAGTTTTTTTTTTTTTTTTTTTTTGGCTCACGGGCCGGAAGTTGCGTGTGTTTTTTACTGTTTGTATAAATAGTAAGTTGTTACAGTAATTTGTTGGTTTACAAATAATAAACACCCAAATGAACAACAAGAAAATTTAGGTTTTGCATTTTGTACCGATTTTGTACCATACTGTACCGAAAATGAACCAACCGTGACCTCAAAACCGAAGTATGTACCGAACCAAGATTTTTGTGTATCGTTATACCCCGTACTGACATTCATCACATATTCTATACTTCTTAATAAAATTTAAT
Source organism: Rastrelliger brachysoma (assembly GCA_024605115.1). NCBI lineage: Eukaryota > Metazoa > Chordata > Actinopteri > Scombriformes > Scombridae > Rastrelliger > Rastrelliger brachysoma. Next base: position 12,190 of record JANJYP010092663.1, on the reverse strand, counting down.
ATTTCCAGATTTCAAAATGTGTACAATGATGTGAATCCCCAAAATGTAACAATACTGATGTTATATATTTTTGTTTGGTTTTTTTTGCATGTTCACAGAATGTAAACTTTCTCGGTCTGGGCCTCCCGCCACCATTGTTGCCATAGATGAAGAAAGCCCCAACGGTAAAGTATTCATTTATATGATGAAGCTGTATAACTTCAAACGTGCATGAGTGAACACTTTGTTAGAAGTTAGGCCTTTAAAGATAATCATCATCATCTGCTGCTCAACATTAAATAAACACTGCTAGACAATCTTGATCTTTTCAACAATTGCTGATTGGCATGGCATATGACCTGCCATATTAATATTCATCATAGTACCTGAACAAATTTGAGTGCCATTCCATCCCTCTATATACCCCACACAGAATTCTGCAGGAAGCATGCTTAAAGATGCTGAGCTTGTTCACTTTCATGCATAGAGGTAGATAGATAAGAGGACTAGCATCCTGGTCTAAGTATATAGCTAGCAGCTGGTTATCTTAACATAGCACAGTGTCTTGAAACAGGGAAATAGATAGCCTGTCTCTGAGAGGGTAACCAAATCTGCCCACAAGCATTTCTAAAGCTCACTAATTAATATATACAGTATCTCCTTTGTTTAATCTGTCCCTGGAGTCTCCATTGGTTGCCTGGCAACCTCACAGTAACAAGACTCCTGGAAGTCAGTGCACCCAGATAAGAAATAGTCCTGCATATAACAATGACAAAGGTTTCCACTTCTCTTCTAACTTCTAAGTAATGACGTGTTTTTTTCTCAAAATATTAAAAAATTGCTGCATAGTTATGTGTAAGCAGCAAAAATAACTGCTATTGTCTAATAGGGAGAGAGTCAGCTATAGTGTAAGCTGCTATATTTGGGCTTTACAAGCAGTTTTCTTGTGTGATGATCGTGCTGATAATTTTCCAGTGATGTTTGGTTAAAGTCATGTAATTGAGTTTTTTCTTTTAATTTATGAATGATTATTTCGGTTTCAAAGATGTTTTTTACATAAAAATCATTAAGGTAAGTATCTCTTCTGCCTCCCTGATACGCCACAAAAATAAGGCTGTTAGAGACCTTCTTTTATCTAACCACCAAAGGAAGTATCAATGTACACTGTATATTTTTTTAGTTAGCCCGCACTACTTATGACTTTCTTAGCTAATTAGTGGTTCCTGGTTTGATGGCTCTGTCATTTGGACTGCACAGAGGGATACAAACAAACACACAATCTAAAGGTGTCTGATAGTGTATGCTCGTGGGTGTACATGATTTATGAGAAATTCAAAGAAGCGTATTTGGAAGGGTCACATTCTAATCGATAGGTTTAAGCCTTAAAGGTTGATTATGTAGAATATTTATTAAAAGCTATAATTAAAAAAAAAAAACAAAAAAACATCCACAGTGCGTTTAGAGGGGTGCGGAATAAAAGTATGGCATTTCCTTGAAAAATTATATTTTGATGGGTTCGACAGCCACGTCATGCTTACATTGCACCAGCCAAACAGCGGCCGGCATTGCGGCTTGCCAAGTATGGTCTCTATGCTTGGTGCTGTCTCCATTGTTATCATGGATTAGCTCAGCTAATCGTTAGCTGCTAGTGGTGTTTGTAACTCAAACGGTCCATGACAAAAATATTTTTTAAAGTGGATGTCTTAGTTACAACATGATTGAGGTAAGTGAAGTAGTCTCATGTCNAGTGTGTGTGCGTGTGTGTGTGTGTGTGTGTGTGTGTGTGTGTGTGTGTGTGTGTGTGTGTGTGTGTGTGTGTGTGTGTGTGTTCGGTCTTGGTCTGCATCCAACCCAGAGGGAGATGGTGGGGGGTTACCCGGTTAGGTCCCCAGCTAAAGTAAAACCTGCTATTGTGCCTTCAAAGCAGTGGCGTAAATATTGATGATGCAACCGGTGCAGCTGCACTGGGTCCCAGACACAGTCAGGGTCACATAAAGAAAGAAAAAAAAGAGCAAATATTGGCTCACTGTCCTCAGACTGTGTCTGTCTCAGAGTCAAACAAAACATCATCCTCTCATCCATCCATTGGAAAAACCACAAAGTTAGTCGATCTTTATCATTCAGGTCTGTGCTCATACTGCGTGTCTCTGCCACAGTGCAAAATCTGACTGCGTGCCTTTACGCATCGCACTTCAACATCCATTGTTGTAAGTTGGGTCAGTTTGTCTGTAAATACTGAAACACACTGAAACAGCACCCACCACTGAATCTGTCAGTTTTTTTTTTTTTGCTTGTTTGGTTTTCCGCAGCAATAATGGGTCAGTTTTCTTTAGCTGGTGACACTGCTGGAGCATGCATGCCTGAAATCACTGTTTAAAGGATGTTATAGTTCATTCGTGTGAATGCTCACTTCTCCTTCTAGTTATTAAAATAGTTGAACAGCATTTTACATACCTATAATCATAATCATAATCACAATCACAATCACATCCAGATCCAACATCTCTCTGTATGTTACTGGTGAATAAGACACACTATAACATACAGCCCACTTTTCTATGAAAAAAGATACGTCTTATACACTGGTTTTTAGCCTATAAGTAGGCTACAGCGGGCCCTTTGAACACAACCATGATGCTCATGTTGTCCAGCGTGAAAATGAGTTTGACACCCCAGGTCTACATGCTGACACTAGCAGTTCTCTCGAGTGGCTATGTGTGTGTGTGCATGCAGTACACATGAATATGTGTTTTTATGTAGGGTGGCAGTGAGGGGTACAAAACAAATACAAATATATGCATCAGGGCCTATCACCATGATGTTATACTACAGCTTCAAAGTCTTCCCTTTATCCACAATGACCATGTCACATGACTTTTCCCAGCTCCCCAAATATCCATGCTTGTGAAATATAAAATGTGTTTCCTTCTAACTGAAGGAAATATTCCTTAATATGTCCATGTATTTATCAAACACATAACGTAACACATGCAGATGTAGCAATTAACCAGGCAACCCGACTGCTGGAATTTTTTGTTGTTGCGACTGTGACCTAGACACACTAGATGGTGGTATTCTGCCCCATTCTACATAATCAACCTTTAAGTTAGTCGACAGTAAATTAAGGCTTAGATTGGCCCAGAAGACAGCCACATATTTTTTAAATTGAATGAAGTGTAGATAGACAGGCTGGCCTGTGTGGTTAAATTACTCTCGTATCTTCAGCCTATAGATTACTGTTAAGAAAGCGGTCACACTGTTTGCCATGTCTGCTTTTCAACAAAGTTTTTATATCATGAGACCCAATCACTGTAATCCTTACTGACATAACAAGAGATTAGTATAGCAACAGCAGACATAAAGGAGAGCAGTGCCTTCTATCTACCCGGCTGACATGTCTGTATCTGCTGATGGCTTAATGCATCTTATTAGGCTATCCATCCTCCTTATTTCTCCTACTTCCCTTTTTACTGAGTCTGTCTATTCTGCACATGACTTTTAAAAGCGTAGGATTCTTTTTTTGCTACATACACCCCACATTATTATTTTTTAAAGTATTTATTATTAATTTATCATTTACTTACAGTACATTTACTTATACATTATACGTACTTCTCAGTGTGTTTCAGTGTGGAATTTCAGTTTTGATTGTCGATGTGCCTCACATTGGTAATACAGATGGTTGTAAAACAGATCTATGTAGTGTTGTACAATGGCATGATATTAAGGCCTAGGACAGCTACTATGTGTATGCACATGAATATAGATTATACATTTATATGTCTGCATCTTGTATGTGCTTCATGATTTGTCAATGTTCATTGTGTGCATACCATAGTGTATGTACAAGTATGTATGTGTGCCTTGTTTGAGCAGTAATCTTTGTAACTGGGCTGTTGAAGAGTAATTTAGCACTGGAGCGGTTTGTATGCATAATACCATGCATTGCTCTGTGACTGTGAAATAGTGTTATGGATTTAATAGAGAACCTAGCTTTAGGGTGATTATCTCGGGTTGGTGTAAGCAAAAGGGAGCAAGTCTCGAGGAAAGAAAAGGGAGGGGGGTAGTAACAAGATACAAGTTGAAATTTTTTTTGCTCAGGGAAATGTCATAAAAGAAGATAATATTGAAATTAGGGGTGTGATTTTAATAATATCTTGTAAAAAGGTGATTAGAATGAGTGGATAGGTGTGGGGTGAGTGGGCAGGATTACACACACTTGTGTATACACACACATACATGCACAGACCCATCACACTAAATGTGTGATTTACTTGGTAATACAGGCTGCATCAGTATACAAAATTGCATGTAATAGTACACAATTGTCCTTGCTTTCAGCTCTAACAATATTAGTGTAGCACTGCAGTGAATATACTCAATTTTACTAATCTGGTTTATACACCAATGCTTTAACCCTCATTCTAGCAACACATACAAGGGCAAACAATTGGTGTCCCCGCAGAACACAAGAATAAGCTAGTGTAACCACCATCATAGCAAAATGTTAACTTATTTCTTTCAAAAACATAATTATTATTTAATTGTCACCTGAGAAAAAATATAGTATAATTATTTTGCTTAATTTTTACTCATATTTAATTTGCATATTGTATTTTTCTTTTCTGTCATACATATTGCATCTTTTATTCCAAATACGATCGTTTTAAAAAGTCATGAAACATTGGAAAGATACAACAGAAAAATAGAATACTTGTGAGATGGAGAGTATACCGTTGTGGTCTGCACATACCTCAGTTGGTAGGATTACGGTGAAAAGTCACACCCAATCCAAATGAAATGGCAATTATTCAGTACAGTAGGTACATATTATTATTATTATTATTATTATTATTATTATTATTATTATTATTATTATTATTATTATTATTATTATTATTATTATTATTATTATTATTATTATTATTATTATTATTATCATTATTATTATGTGCATGAATAGACAGTAACCCTGAATTTGGCTACAAAGGCTGAATTTCTCAAACTGCATCGTAAACACTGCCTGGTAAACATATATGATGCTACTTTTTTTTTTTCACATGACTCGAGAAAACACTACACAATACCAATGATATTGCTTTCAAAAACTAATTGAATCAATCTTATATTTATCAATTAACTTCATACATTGTTAAGTAAAAACAAAAAAAAAAAAACCTCTTTGTCTTTAAAACAGCACCAGTTCTCCCAGGTACATCTGCACACAGTGTTGAAGGTACTTGGAAGGTTGGCTGTCTCTGCAAATTGTGACAGTTCCTCTGTGGATTTAGGCACCTCAGTTTCTTCTGTCACATCACATAATCCCATACTGAATCACTGGTGTTGTGATCAGGGCTCTGTAGCAGTCGTCCCATCTGTTGCAGGACACCTTGCTCTTCCTGTTACTGAAGATAGTTCTTTATTACTCTTGCTGCATGATTTGGGTCATTGCTATGCTGCATAGGACTGATCAGATGCCTCCCTGATGGTGATGCATTATGGATAAGAATCTAAAATGCTTAAAACTTTTACACAATACAGCAGTTGCAAACTCATTTTCAATTTATCAAACAGTTTATGTGGGACCATTTTCCCTACATCTGTTGTCGTACATATTATACATGAATCTATTTTACCTACTTTCTCCAAGTGCTTAAGGAAGAGGAAGATGTGATGATTACTTTCCAGTCCGAAGCTACCTGGGTGATACCCCAGCAGTCGTCTTATTCAGTTAAGCTAATGTCCTGTAAAAATTCTACTAATGCACCTCCGCAGTGCTCATTTTCTCTCTATTTCCCTCCTAATATTCTCTTTATTCTTTATTTCTGTCACCCTCTCATTCAACCCAATATTTCTTGCCTCACTTTCTTCTACTGCGTCTCTCATTTCTCTTGCTCTAATTGTTCTTTGTGCTTCTTTGTCTCGGACAGTTCCTTCTCTCTGCTCTGTGTGCTGCTGCACATACTTGCAGCTTTATGCTGTTCTGCCTGTATGCTTTAATACATGGGTCATTTTAATCAGGTACTGGTGAGTGCAGTATTCAGTCATACATCCTATAAAGTGAGGTCACTGTGAAAAGAGCCCATTTATATTATATGGTCTATGGAATTAAATCAGATACAGTTACATGGGTTGTAGGTACTATCTGTCTCTCTCTTTTTTACCTGTACTCCTGTTTTTTCACTCATTTTGCAAGACACACGCAGAAAAACCAGAAGAGAGATAGCCAAAAGATGGTAAGGAATGAAACTCCCTTAATGAATTCCATTTTCTATCCTATTTCTCATATAAAGAAACCAATTTCATTAAATTTCCCCGTTTATTCAACATCAGCAAATCACAGCAAGGCATTTGACACGGTTTCCACGGTAGCACAGAAGGCCATGACCCAATTTTATGTCTGGCAGATCAGATATGAGATCGCTCAGTACAAGTAGAATTGTGTGTGTGTTAATGTTGTTGTATGTGTAGACATATGCGTGTGTGCATATGGATGGAAAGTGTGAAGTTTTCTACCATGCACACGTGCCCACATGCATGCACATGTGTGNACACACACACACACACACACACACACACACACACACACACACACACACACAATACTGCTTGCCTCCTTCCACTTTATTTCTCTCTCTTGCTAAATCTCCTGTTTTATCTTTCATTTCTAATTTCCACTTTCCTTAGCTCGATCTCTGTCTCTCACACACAAACAGACACAGTGGTTAGTTACATTGTAGTCAATACAAACCAAGTTTATTTGTGTGTGTGTGTGTGTGTGTGTGTGTGTGTCTGTGTGTATGTATGTATTAGTATAGGTGTATTGATTTATGCATACTGGCATCTGTTAAAGGGAAGATACCAAGTCAATTATCTTAGTACTGTAATATTGGTCATCCCTTACTCTCTAACATACATTATACAAATGTAAATACATGCATTTAAATTTCTTAAAGGGAATGTGTCATGCACATCTAGATAATAGAAACATACATGCATGTTGTGGGACTCATAGAACTAAACTTCCATTGTTTACGGCTCTAAACACTCCTAAAATATGTCATACTGACTCTTTATGCGGCCCCTCAGTTTATGTCCACTTCTCAGCATTTTGTGGCAGAGAAATGTGCATCATGTATAATCATTTATATGAACAAACATTGTTTAAAGATGCAATAAGCTACAACTATCTATATTGGTGAGCATGATTAGAAATAATTATATGACTCACTTTCCTAGGACTGCAAGTTATATAGAAGCAGCCCGGTGTTGAGATCTCTCGAATTCACGTATAATCACACAAGATAATGTAACAGGATGTTGTTATGGCTAACTACATCGACTCAGAGGAGGATTAGTAAAACAACTCTGTGCTGACTTATTGATCTGCTTTGTCTTGGAGGTGATTCAACCCCAACCACAGGTAGGGACAATTTATGTAATTATGTAGGCCTACTTAATTTAACACAAAATCTAAATTAACAAGCCACAAAAAACAAAACAAAACAAACAAAAAAAAAAAACGTGGGTTGGAACACAATATATTTTATTTTGTAATTGTGCTCAACTTTCTGTCCCGCGGGTTGGCTGGTCCATAGCTGTTGTGAGTTGGTGGAAGTACAAGCATTATAATATTATAAATATAATAGAAACCGGATGATCGGTGATTGAGACTGTGGGTGTACTTGCATTGCTGGATTAGGGAGATTGTGCAGCTGTTCTTTGGAAGGTATGAAAATAAAAATTGTCCTTTTTGTTTTGATCTGTGAATTAACCTCTTAACACACGCTGTTCCACTTATGGAACAGAGTCAAAAGTTTCAAGGCAGCAACAAATTGTTTGAATGTTTTCAACACCAATACTTAAAAATATTCATGTCATACAGCTTAGATTACACTGATTGATTCAAAACCACTCAAACATTATATAGAGGCTCACAACCATAATAATATTATCGGTTAGCACTTAGCTAAAGTAAAGCCAGTTGTAATGCCTACACACGTTCAAAGTCTTCCTTTTGTACAGCTTCCCAAGTATTCATGCTTGTGAAATATGGAATCCATTTCCTTCTAACCGAAATACTTTACTCAATATTTCCATGTATTTAGTCCAACACATAACGTTTGCATTTTTATCTTGGATCCTCAACATGGCGTCGCCCTATGGAACAGTTTAAGGCATATATGAACAGTCTGACACTACAGGTAACATTGCAAACAAGGCTTTCAGAGCAGGCAGAATCCTTATATTTTGACTTTGAGACATCTGAGATCATAGAAATAACAGATCATAAAAAGGATGACATGTCCTTTTTACGTTGCTCTGCAATGCCTAACAGTGGTCTGAAGTATAGGTTTGTGCTCAAACATAACATTTTTTAATTAATATTGCATAGGGCCAGATAATGGGTCTCTAATGATTTGAGTCTGTATAGTCAGTTCTTTCAAATCTTATAAGATACCTTGTGATGGCAGTTATTTGTCTTGACAACTTGGTAATGGTTTGTGAATCATAATTTAACATAAATATGTGAACATCAAATATAAATGCTAAAAACTCCCGTCACAGTAAAGCACTTTTTAATCCTTGGCCTGTGTGGGAATACAAACAGCTGAAAAATGCAGTGAAGTTGCTCAGTTTTCCATGATTTCACAAATAATGTCAGGACATCCTTTAAAATGTCGGATTTGCAATTTGTCTTTCTTCTTGTGAAACCCACATTCTCTGACCCTCTTGCCCTTTTCTGCTATATTTTCTCCTGGCTTTGTGTTGATTGGGAGATAATATGCATAATATGGTGGAAAATAGAAATGTATCATCCTTCATTTAAATCATGTTGTGTCTCCTCATTTATATTTATCCCCGTTGTCTTCAATACTCCTCTCATTCTCTAATTGTTTTACTGCCCACAGTTTGAATCAGGTTTTATCCCATCTGTACTAACTATCTTATTAAATTGTTTACTTGTATTTCTCTTTTTTAATCATTAAACCGTTGCTGTATCCTGACAGAGAAGTTCTCTTTCTTTCTCTAAAATGTTACTTTTGTATTTTGTGTTCTAGAGGGTCTTAAGTATTACAGGCTTTTGGTATAGAAGGACACAGAGAAGCCCCGATATCAGCTTTGTCTCTCTTAATTTAATTATACTGAGGATTTTGCTCCATCTGTCTCTCTATTTCTGTTTGTGTGCTTTGTCCTTGACCTTGGCTACAACCTAAATGATTTTCAAGTATATCATGAATTGAGAACATGAAGAAAATCAGGGCAGTGGAAGGTTCTGTCTCTGTTTCCTTTTCATAACATCATCAAACCATTTATCTGTCTGTTTCTGTTTAACTACTCCTGGAATTATTTGAGTCATATTTCGTCTTGACTTTGTGTGTCATTTTTATTGCATTCCCAGGAACATTGTTGGTGGAGAACATGCAGATAAATGGCATTGCAGAGGGGGCTGAACAAACCATCTCTTTGTCTCTGCGGGACAACCACGACTACTGGGTGATTCTGGACCCATCCAAACAAGCCCTTTACCTTAACAGCACTGGACGTGTTCTGGATAGAGATGTAAGTAGAGATGTTAAAAGTATTTTGAGATTTTTTAAAAATGTTTTTGTTTTGTCTATTTCGTGAAAATCTTTTTGTTGTTGTTGGTACTACTCAGATCTTTCAAAGTCTAGCTTGCTCTGCTCTGTGCAAACCTACATCATTTGAAAACTCACTGACAGTCACTATAACACTAGTGTTTCTCAACTGAAGAGCACAGTTAAAACTTTTACAAATAAATGAATATTTGTTACATTTAAGCTCTTGCCAAACCATTAAATATCTTTGTATTTTACAATATGTAACCTCAGTTTGGATTTGACATTCTTGAACTGGCCAAATGAAAGCATATTGTATACACCACAGACTTCTGCCAGCCACATCATCTAACTTCTGGTTAGTCCTCTGCTAACTTTAAACGAGATGAAACAATTTAATTATGGGTGCTGCTAGAGTTAATTGCATAATAAAAATTGGATTAAAAAAATAAAATTAAAAAATAAAAGTATCCCATTTTACAGCTGCAATAGTAGCAACAGAGTGCATTACAGCAGGGCTAATGACCTAAGCATGTACAATGTTTTTGTAATTATTTTTTTATTAGAGGGGGTAGACAAAAGTCCTTCTAGATTTAAAGTAAACTGTGTTGCAGCCAAGGTGGGAGTTGTGGGTTTTACCAGTGAAACTCACTTCCGTATTCAAAAAACAACAGTTCCTCGGCTGCCGCTGGGGGCTGGGTCCAGAAGTGAGCAATTCCACATTTACCCACGTGTTAAAATGACAGACTTTACAGTTTAAAACATATTTACAGCCTGGTACAATTTTTTTTTTTTGGTCTCTACCGATAGTTTCCTCCTCCGTGAACACTGTATGGGAGGGTGAATTTATTCGTACCACAACTGTTTCAGTGTTATTAAGGCTTACAATTTGTGCATAAATTGGGCTGTGGTTACATTGAGTGACAGGTTCAGAGAGCTCACCAGCAGTGAGCTCTTTGCTAAACTTTGGGTGGGCTAGGCTAGGCTGCTCCCTTGCTAAGTGCACACCTACAAAACCCCAAGAACAGATTGTTTCTTTCTTTTCTTAGACTGTTGCTGTCTAATTGTTTAATGGCAGTGTGCGAACAATATCATATCTTTTGAAGGAACATTTTATAATTTTTTTCCGGGGGGTTGAGATAGCATAGATAGGCAAGCATGAGTATCAAGACCAAACATTGCTAGATGATACAATACAGTTAAGCATGGTACAGTAGCTTTGCAGAGTGACGTAACCTACTGTAGGCCTACTTTTGTTTATCAAGACAAATAATGTACAAAGAGGTGAAGCTGTTAAGTTATTATCCCCTTCTCCAGCTTCTTCTGCCGGCTTTTCCTGTGTTATCAGCCTGGTATTTAGCAGGTCTTTCTAACATCAGTGTATGCTGACTACCATATAACAGAGAAATAATGTTCAATCGAATGCTGAGCGAATATTATCATCAGTATTTTAGAGACCCCTCATCATGTTTACAAAGGTAATTTATGACTGTTTCCTAGTGATAGGAAAGTACGACAAATTTAAGAAAGAATATACAAACATGTTCTTGCATCTTGTCCAATGTTTTTGCAGTCTAGATCTGGCTTAAAAAGTGATATGTGATAATTTGTGCAGTAGTTTTACAATATATTTCATGGTTAATTTGTTATTGCTTCTACATAGTTTCACATTTTAACATCTCTTCCATTTATCCCTTTCCCAGCCTCCTTCGTATATTCAGTCCATTGTTGTCCAGGTTCAGTGTACCAACATGCTGGTCGGCACTGTGATTTTACATGAGGTCCGCATTGTTGTTCGAGACCGCAATGACAACGCACCGAGTTTCCAACAGCCAAGATACTACGTTGCAGTTAGTGAGGTAAAACACTCACACATACACAAAGAGATGTTTTGAAGTCAAACCAAAAGCAAACAGTTCACCTGTTTTTGAAAAATCAAGAGCCATGTATTGCACTTGTCCTGTAGATGCTGGCATGTACAGGACTCATGGGTTTGATGCTGGGAAAAAGCTACTGCCCAGGCCAGTCAAGCATGAGTGCTGTAGATGCCAAGCATTTCCAACCCTCTGTGTGGGTCATGTGTGGTGTTGTATTGACACCCACAGCAATCACCTGCACTTAGAAATGTAGCTCAGCATGCAGGGGGACTGCATACTGTGATGTGTTTTCAAATAAAAAAAAACCACCAAATAGTATTGTACATGGCATTTTGCTGTAAGCGCTGTAATAGGGGGGAACAAAGTGCTTTTGAGCAGCTGTGGAAAGGATCTCAATCTGTATTTCTTAGGCTTCCAGAATATCTTTAAGGTGCCAATCCTGCAGTCTGTGTGTCCTCCAGAATCTGTGGAGGAAGGAATTTAACTAGGAGTTCAAACTTAAACTGGACAAGGATACATGGAGGCCTCTGCCAGTACAGAGCTAGCTGGACCCAGTAGAATATCTCATTATACAGTCTTCCACAGCCTGTCCAACTCAATATGTCCTCTCAACCTCTCTTTCTCTCTCCTGGCCTCTGTCTTCCATACCCCCCCCCCCCCCCCATCTGTTTTGCAGCTTTCCCTCTCCCTTTACTCCAATCCCCCTTCACCACTCCCAGCTCTTCATTATGTCACCTTTTCTCAACCTCTCCA
>JANJYP010092582.1:0-16570 GCA_024605115.1 Rastrelliger brachysoma | reverse complement strand
AAAAGTGCGACTTATAGTCCGAAAAATACGGTACTTATTTTCAAGCAATAGTAGCACACAGCTCAGACAGTTCAACGCCTTAGTCTGTGCTAGTGACCATAGAAACTGTTTGTACAAGTATATCTGTGTTTAACTCTGAATAGGCTTGTAACCCAGTGTCTGTGGTTTGGAGAATAGTTTTCCAGATTGATCCCTGTCAGCAGAGGATGACAGGGAGGATGGAGTGAAGCTTTGAAATCCACTGGTTTTACTTCAGCTATGGTGTTATGTTCCAACTAGTTTCCAATTTAACTGGTTTCCTTATCAAACAGCTACAGCTGTGCTGCACTTCTGTTAGCAGATTTGTCACAGATTCACAAACACACAACATTACTGGCGATTTTCAAGTTACAGTCACATCTGCCACTAACCCAGTGCTTAAGTGTTTCATCTTTGCTTCGTCTTTATTTAAATATTATTTAGCGTATTTTGACAGCATTTTCTGAGTTAGATCATCATTTTTAGACATGACAGACTTTGTCATAATTGTGCAGACTGTAATGTTGCGCTGCCATGCCATCAGACTAGAGACTGCCCATTAACACTCTAAAATTTCGGAGATTATTGGACTTGACATGGACTTTCACCTACACACTTCATTTATGAGTCCTTTCTCCCTTTTCCTAGCAGGCCATGCTCCATTCCACATTTTAAGAACAAACCAATAAAATAATGAATTGTAGTTACGATTTTTAAATAGTGTATACAACTATGGAAGTTGTAGAACATCCATAGATCTCATCCATATATAACTGATTTTTCTCAGTTATCTTTCAATATTGGTTACAATCTCTGGGCTATTACAGTCTCTCACTGCCCATGTACATGACAAGACTGGATAGTGGCCAGCTCATGACAGAGGGCTGCATGCTCACTTGTGATGAACTGTTCAAGATACTCCTGATACAAACCCAATAGCTTCCTGCTGGTACTTCACATTAAAGTTTCTGTCAGTGAACCAGCGGGAGGCTTTTGCTACAGAAATGCTACATACATACATACATACATACATACATACATACATACATACATACATACATACATACATACATACATACATACATATACCATACATATATACATAATCTGATACTTTAGGCTATTCATTTTTTTGGTATTGTATAACCCAAAAATGTTTTCTCATCATTTCTATTTACAAGCCAAAACAAGTGCAGTTATTAATGTTATTAGCACTTGATTTTGTTGATTGTTATTCAATTAAATAACCAACTAAATTGTGACTTTTGACTGTTATTAAGGAAGAAGACTAGCATTTTTCCTATCATTTTCTTTTATCGTCAGTATCCACTATGCACTGTTTATATTCTCTGCATGGAAATCTTGTAGGCAATTATTAAGTCTTTGATGTAATGGATAGAGAATGTGAAGAAGAGAAAGAGGATGAAGACCGAGTGATTGCATCTTTTTTTTTTCTTCCAGCTAATTAACCAAATAAATCTTGCAGTCAGTTTGCACTGTTGGAAATGGAAGCTTCTGTGTTCATATTGATTGCCATGCTCCACATGAATAAGGATCGTTGATCAGCAGAGGGGGAAAGAGATGTCACACACTCCATGTCCTCTCCAGCCATAAAACAAATGCTGTCTTTATCAGTATCAGTAGCATTTGGTTTGTCTATATTACCTTGCACTACTGACAGGCAGGGTAAATGGTCAACTAGTTTTCATGATGCTTCATTCAATGTAGTTGGGGCCTCCCCTCATCATTATCATCATAAGTAGTAGTTAGAAGTTAACAGTAGTAGTAATTTCAACTTTCTGTCTCAAAATTTTGACTTTTTGATAATTATGACTTTTTAATCTCATAATTATGACTTGCCATGGGAGTTTTTGGGTTTTTTTTTTTTTAAATCAAGGCTAAATTATCTTTTTTTTTCCCCTGGCAGGAATGGGCTTCCATGCCTCTCAGCTCTGACTGCAGCTGCACTTCTGCAAGGGTACTGTGAACCTGACCGCCTGTGAGTGCTTTGGGATGGAGGAGAGGGTCACAGCAGCACCCGCTGCTCATTGAGGACAGCTGCAGTGACAGCTTTCATGTCAGTCTCGAAAATATCAGAAAACTCTCCAACACCAGAAACAGTCTGTAATTTGTCTCTAGGTGCTTCTGAAAAAAAAGTTGCTAAGAAGGGTCAGGAAGTCACCAGAGTCGGCAAGTTGGCAACACTGCAGTGTGCAAACACTTATATAGTAGCACTGACGTCATGTCACAGATTCAAAATACTATCCTCTGTTTTGGTAGATTTTAAATGAAACTGTGTGTTTGATTTTTTGTGTGTTATAATCCTGCCGCATACATTTTGACATCTGCTGCATGAACTTTGTAATAATAGTCCAGAGTCCATTTTTTCTCTCCTCCCGTCCTGTGCTCGTGGCCCACTATTTGAGAAACACCCTGTTAGTAGAAGAAGATATGAATGAGTATCATCCCATTTGTTTGCTAACAGCACTCTCACTACATGCTGTTACTACAAGTCACTACAAGTCACTCCTCACATCCAGGTCAATCTGCTGAGTCGATTCTGCAGACAGTGATACATGCTTCAGACGCTTCAGCTGCTAATGGGAATAATTAGGAAAAAGCAAGGTGTCTTGTAGAAGTGTTGCAGGGTTGATTTATGGTTTACAGAGGCACTTTTGTGCTCACATAACTCCCTGTTCCTCCACAGCTAAGGGGTCTGAAACAAGCTTTCCAGACTGACTTCCACTTAGGTGAATTAAATGATACAATCTAGAGTGACTAATAATCACATGGGGCAGTAAGAAATTGTCCCCAAGGTGCAGCCACAAGGTGAAAGTGGTAATCCATGCTTTAATAATGTCGCTACCTTGTGAACAGCAATGATGGCTGCTTGTCTGCTTCTACAGAATCTGTTTCATAACAATACTGCTGAATAACCTTGTGGAGTCTGAACAGCGTGGGATGACGAGCAAAAGAATAACAGATGTATGTGTGTGTGTGTGTGTGTGTGTGTGTGTGTGTGTGTGTGTGTGTGTGTGTGTGTGTGTGTGTGTGTGTGTGTGTATGTGTCTGTGTGTGTGTGTGTGTGTATATATATATATAAACACATATATATTCTTCACAGTTATAATCAGCCTTTAGTTGGAAAGGTTTATAAAGGGGATATTGAACTAGCCTGGGCTCGCCCATACTTCCTGTGACGCTACATTGAATTTCGCATCCTACTATGGCCAACCTGCTGGTTTATTAAATTTCCTGTCCAGAAAATCTAGGCACCAATGAGAAGCAAGCTTTTCCCACCGGCACGATTGAGGTGGGTTTAGCGCGATGACGCCGTGGTTGAATGAGGTATCCAACTCGGCAGGCAAAAAAGTGAATAGAAGACAAAGCAAAGGTCGAGACACACTAGATACTAATACAAGTAAAGAAGATCTGGCACAGAAGGAAGGGAAGACACAGACAAAATACACTAGGGCCCCGTTTAGACGTATGTGGATATTTGGAAAAATGTTGCGTTTACATGCAAACAGAGAATTCACCACTGAAAACTTCTTTTTTGGAAAACTCTGTCCAAAGTGGAGATTTTGGAAAACTCTTTTTCATGTTTGCATGTAAATGGGGGAAAACAGAGCTTTAGGCAGCCAACATCACAGTAGCTGTTTTCACCGGGAACTATAGTGCTTGCCTGAGAATGTCCCACCTTCACACCATCAACAGAAGGCATTGTCATCATGATTTGCTTCGAAAAACCAAGTTTTAGTTGGTGCTTGTTGGAAACCAAATTTTCGGTTCTGGAACACACTGATTTTTGGTGTGAGCGTGTCAGACGGTTCAAGATTAGGTGCAGCAACCAGCACCTGCACGATCCTCTGTTGGTCTGAAAGCACTAACTATGCACCAGCTGTAGTGGAAGGTTGCCATAGCAACAGTAAACAATTATGCACTTGCCCTCTCTCTCCCTGCCTCACACACAGATACACACTTGCTGGGTTTGTNGGAAGGTTGCCATAGCAACAGTAAACAATTATGCACTTGCCCTCTCTCTCCCTGCCTCACACACAGATACACACTTGCTGGGTTCAAGTGAACAAAAGCAGGTTTGTATAAACGAAAACTTTTCTGAAAAGAGGGAAGGGAAGACAATGAGACACAGGTGCAACACAGGGCAAGGCAAACAATCACACAGGTGGATTCGAAATGATATGAGAGATAAGTAACCAAAATATAACAGAAAACTCAAATGAAAAGAAAATAGGACAATAATCACGGCAGTACAGTCTGTGACACATGCATGTTAAAATGACTATGGTTGTTGTTCAATATAAAACATTTCCATCTGGGAGACCTGAAAAATATCTATAAAAAACTAAAATGCCCCAGTTTTTACTGCAATTAAATTAATATTATTACTAATGTACTGCCCATTGAAAACATGCAAGTTTGGTACAGGCAATTACTTGGCCTCAGGTGTTGCTGCTTCATTACATATTTATATTAATACTGCTGATGTGAGAATGAGGATATAAACCAAGAACAGGAAAGAAACTAACATTTTACTCCACAAATGCTCTGAGTACTGTAATAGTGAATATGTTATTTTTCTCATTTAAACAGAATGTGCATCCTAAAATAAAGTTGATCGATCACATTGGACTCTTAAAATATTTTTTATGTGGCTTTAGTTTAGACCATTTGAATGGATATATTTGCTCAAAAGATTTGTGCGTATATGAAACATCCTAGTTTTGAACTACCTGCGGGAAGTAGCCTAAGAGTCTGATTAAAGCTCTATCTTCGCTGTCTACTTTTTGCAAAATATGAAATGTGAAAAATACTCTTCTTGAGCTGAGCTGAAACTAAAAGTTGACTAAAAGGACACATTCTGCTTTAGATAAAGCCCTCTCCTCACTCCACGCATTTAGATCCCATGCCTGAAACACAGTATTCACATATGAGGAAAAAAACAACATAGATTTGTTTATTTACTGTTGTGTTATCTCTGACAATGCTCTTTCAACAATAACATGGTGATTAAAATAGGGTACAATTGGTACTCCTCTCCTAAGCAAAATACTAGCTGTACAACAAAAATGTCAACGGCACAAAAACAACGAAAAGCATACTTGCTTTGACAAAGTAGTTTTCAACTGAGGCAAGCAGTCCTTTACCAAAGAATTCCTCCTTTTTAGCCTTGTACAATGCCTACAGATTTTGTGCAAGGAACAGAAACCATCTTATCAAAAGCCTTAGGGTGTGCCACAGACTGCATACCTAAAGGACAACTTCGGTCATTTTCAACATGCAGCTCTATCTATCAAGCTACCCGAGTCTTACTATTACTGAAGATGTGACAAAGTATGGACCAGCCATATAGTGCTCCCCAAGCAAGGACTTAGCACTCACTGCCAACTCACTGGGGCAGATTTTTTAATGTTTTAACTAGGGTTGGGTTTCGGACCGGTGCCGAGTCGACTTGGTACTTTTTCAACAGTTCCAGTGCTTAAACGGTTCTTGAACCGGAAAAAAACAATCAATTCAATCAATTTGCAATTATATTTAATCACCAGCTTTTGAAAAGTTAAAGCCCGTCTCAAGCAGCTCTTGCCCCGCTGCCGTCCCCTGTATTGTAATGCATGTTAGCCACATTTGTACTCACTAAAATACTAATGACTTTGTTTTTATAATGCCTTACATTACTGCGGAGTAAAAATAAAGTCAGGCACCAAAATTTCGGTTCTTATTTGGTCCGGTTACTACTGTGTATGTCGGAATCGGTACCCTATTGGCACATTTCATTACCCAACCCTAGTTTTAACATACTCCAAATCTAACCCCAAAAGATATGCAACATCAGCAGGTACCTTACAACACAACACAGCACTGTAATGTTTATGACTCTAAATGGATAAAAACATGGTTAAAACAGTGTGTGTTTGTGCAAGCGGTCACTCACTGGCTGTTTACAGCTGCTTCTGGAAGTGTAAAGCTAGCACTCATCCCTCACTCTCACCCGTAAGTTTTAGGACTTTCCTGCAGCGGCTCCCTGACACCTGCAAATGAGATTCAGGGCCTGTTTACACAACAACGATGGGGGTGCAAAAGAGAAAACATTTTGTCAGCGTTTTGGGGGCTTGAAAGCGCAAAAATTTGAAACTACCTTTCAGGGTGGAAAAGTTGAATGCGCTTCACCGTAGCTCACACACCTGCGCCAGTACAGAGAAATAAACATGTCGGATTATTTCCATCCATTGGACCTTCAAGCTGCTCTCACGGCTCTAATAAGTCTTTCCACAAAATGTACAGAAGTACAGATACGGTAATATCACTCAACAGAGAAGGATCTGTAATTACCTTTATCAAATTTTGGATGCACCAATTCCGAGGACGAAACCTGGGAGATCTGATCAATGGTGGGATAATTTTATGGAAGGAGTAACTGATGAAAATGCGTGGTGTGAAAACTTACGTATGTCTATTCCCTATTTACATATGCACTGTAAATAGGTAATTTCACACGCCATCTAAGTGAGAACAGCATGCTGCTTTTGCGTTTTTGATTCAGACCGTTTCCGTGTAAACAGGGTCTCAGTCTCCCATAAACTGGAGTGAGCAAGAGTACAGAGAGTGTGACTGCGTGTGTGACACTCAGTCTATCTATGGTATGACATGTACTTCTACACAGTGGGAGCCAATGTGTGTGACGGTGCAGTATCCTGACTGCTCTCTTCGAGACCACTGCCACGGGCATGCCCAAATGCTAGTCTCAGTTAGATCAAATAGACTCATGACCTAATATTACAGTGTTGTTACATGGTCAGTAATTTATGAATAGATAACAAAAATGCTGGAGTAGTTTCTGTCTGCAAGATTCAAGTTTTCGTCTCTGCTGCTATTTTTTTTTTTTGTAAAGCATTTTGTTTCACCTGTTTGTTGTTATAAAGTGCTACATAAATAAATTACATTTACATCCATAGCTAAAAAGTCAACCTTCATGAAAGCATTAATCAGAATTCATTCTCACTTTCTTCCCTTGAAACCAAACACTGCTGCAAATTTTGCTTTTAAAAATATTTTTAAAACATTTTTAACATATATATTTAACCTTACCTCCCTTTTGTTTGAGAGCATAAAGAAGAATTGAATTGTGATGTTCAATATGCTCTCAACTAATGTGTTGTTTTTACTTGAATACCAGATTATTGTTTGTTTGGATCATTTTGTAGGCCTGGTCCTGAGGGGTCCGCCATCTTCGTGGCAGCTTTCTATTCATCTTTTCTCCACTGGGAGTTGTTTGATGTTTTCATTAACCTACGCCCTGCTTGTCTAGAGGCCACAGGGTGGCTTCTGAACCTTGGCGCTCCATGTCTCTTGCACCTCACATGCACCCAGGAGAGTTCAATCACATGCCCTGCATGGGGGCTATGGTGACTGGTAGAATACACTACAGCCTTGGAGAAGATTAAGCTGTATTTCCCAGTTAAGTGTGTGCAGAGGGAATAGAGTTCAGTTAAATGCATATGCCATTGGTGTATGTCAGGACTGAGCTTGAGTTATTTGCATTGATAAATAAATATAGACATTTTTCACAGTAACAAGTGAGAAGATATTGCTGTGATTATAATAACAGCACACATATCAGTTGGCAATATTTTTTTTCTTTTATGTAATTTCCTGCACATTTTTAAGATGTGTACCCTTGGGATTGAAAATGAAATTTTTTGGTTATAATAGACTGAATTGTCTGATCTCTCTTTAAAAAAATACTATTCAAGAAGTGGTGAGATTGCCTTTATAAATACGGTACTGCACATCTAAATGTCCAATTTTGTTTTATCTTGCAATTATCTATGCTCTCATTCTTAGTCATCATACAGCAAATAACTAGTTTTTGCAAATATATTGATTGAAAGCCCACCTGCCGTGCACAGGAAGAATGTCAACTTTCAGTTGTTTTCTCTTCATAATAGCAAATATGATCAATATTGCCAAGTTTCTTATTACAAGCAAAACATAAATATTTGATAATGTACCTTTTTTTTAATAGATGTTAACGTGTACAACAAATGTCAGTTTTTGCCACTCTTTCTGTTCATCAATGATTTTCAGCTATTGTATGACCTTTCATTTATTATTTTTCACTATATAGGCACATAACCATCACCTTTTGTTATCAACATTTGAAAGTAAGTCAAAAAACTTTGTCAAGAGTTCAATAAAGAAATAACCCCTTACATATTGCATTGCAGTATATTGGCTACAAACTTTCGATCACTAACAGTATGATATATACAAAATATGCCTTCAGTTGTCATAATCTTACAGTCCACCCCACAAACCATACTGTGTGTTTGTGTACTTCGGTACTGAAGAACAGACATTAAGGCTTCTGGCTGTTTCTCTCCCACAGAGCTGCCTGTGGGTGAAGACTAGGCTTCAGAATGACTTTCTTGCTGTGGCTGTTGTTGAGCACATGCATTTCTATACACTCACTTGATTCACATCGTGGAGAAATATCAAGCTCAAAAAAGAGTTATATCTACTGTTTTGATTTATTTTTGTATATCCCATTGGCCATTGTTTTAGGGGTGGTTTCATATTTGTTCAGTGTAAGCAGTGTTTCTTATTTTTTAAAAAAGCTCATTATTCCATATTAAAGGCCCTCCATTGACTTTCCACACTGAAGTAAATGTATAATTCAATAGGGGGACTACTCAGCCTTTGAAAATATTATCAGCTTTGCCAAGTCTGAGAAAATTACACAAGTCGGTGGGTGTACTATGAGCATCTTGGTCTGCACAATTTTTTAACATCAAAAGTTAAACATAAGTCTCAGAAAAGTGCAACTATTTTACGTAAAACATGTAGAGAACTGGGGATGATAGATGTTTGGAGGACCTGAACCAGGTTGAATGTCTTTGGAGCTTGGGACCAAAATATTTTGCACAGCACAGTACAAACAGATCCTTGCATCCAGACACATGATATCTTACATCTTGTACGTGTATATAGATTTCTACATGGTGTCATCTAACTAAAAGTGGGGAAAACCAGTGATACATATCCATACACTTTCCAGTTGAGTTTTGGATAACCAAAACCATCATCCTTACTACAACAGAGACATTATCCATTTCGTCCATTTTGTGATGTAAAGGTCCTCTCTCAGTCTCAGCAAAAAGGTCAATCTTTCCAATCAGTTGTTATGTGTATGAGGGTTGGTTTGTAACCATTTATGAGTGATTGCTTTTTTTGCTGCTATAGTCAAAATTTTTAAAAGGTATCTGTCACTACCATGCATGTCAAGGGGATCTGGTGCCCAAGAATACGTTGTATTGTTCTCTGTGTATTTTCCCAAAATGATTGCAATCTTGGGCAGCTCTGAAATATTTGGTGGTGGTTTGCCTCACCATTTCCATAATTTATCCAGCATATATGAACAGATTACTTAACATATATTTTCATTTTAGGGGTAATAAAAAAAACGTATATGATTTGGCCCACTGGGTTTTGATGGAAAGACGGTGAAGCTATGAATGAAAAAAAATTTCTTGTTGGTGTGCATGTACTTGTCTAATAAGTTTAAAACTATACCATTCTCCTAGGCTGGTCTTACCGTACCCTCATACTAATTTTGTACAGAGGGTCTGGACCTGCATAATTGAAAAGCAATTTCAGGTGGGAGGAGTGAACTCTGTTGAAGTTTGAAGCGATTAGGTCTGATTTTACCCAATCGCTAATGTTTAGTCGTGACGTATGTAATGTGCCGAGTTGTTCATGAAGCAAGCTACCATACGACGCTTACAGGAAGTTGCAGCCAATGGAAACCATAGGTGGACCTTCTTCATTCATAGTCAAAAGAGTAGGAAACATCTGAGGTTGTGGACAATTAATGCAGGGTGTTGGGGTCTTCCCCCAGAAAATTTTTAACACAGTAGATGCCATTTACTTTATTCTGGAGCCTTTTAGCAGGTGTGTTGACACTTTGATCTCACTATAATGTGAGAAAAATGATAAAAAAAAAACATAAAAGTCACATCTGTGGCATATGGATTAATTTAATAATAATTAGAGTAATATACAGGTAGTGCTGCCATGTGCACATTTCAGTTTGATCCTTTTGGAGGTGATCTGTGCCAAATAAATTACAGTGAATTTAAGGGTCCAATTTACAAATTTACAATTTGAAAGTGAGCATAGCAGAATATGGTTCACCCAGGAATTGTATGATATAAAGTTATCATATTTTCAAATAAGTGATGCTCTCCTGACTTCATTAGTCATACAGTAACCCTGACTTATTTTATGATTCAGTTTATAAATGAACTAACCAGTCAGCCCCTGTCCATCAGAGACACTCTCATGAGCAAACATCAAACCAAGAGACTGTCACCAACAGACCAGTCCTGTCTACAGTGTCAAATGAAAACTAACCATATGTTCACTATTTGCTAATGTAAATTAGCTTTTCTTAACTGTGAGTCAACTGTTCAATTGGTGTGGAGACTTTGTCACAGAACATAAAAGTGAAAAAAAAGACGTTTAGCTTCAGTAAGTTAACAACGTCCTGGACATTTTGTTGTGATCCACCTGCTTTCCAGTGTGTGTGCATCAAAGAGCATCAGCAGCCCGTTTGTGATATGCGAGAACCTGCTGGTACCAGTGAAAATGTGAACTGGATTCAGGCTTTCTATCAATAAACAAGCAAAACAGATTCAGTTAATGAAACTGATGGAGTGCCCTGTTAACAGCACTGATTTTTATAAACACTGAAGCAGAGGGAGCTCAGCTCCTGCTGGCTTTACTGCCTAGGCCCAATTTAATCTCTGCTAGTACAGAGCTAGTAACCAACCATTTAAAAAAAAAAAAAAAAGGTCCAGCCCAAACTCACCATCAGCCCACCAGACAAATGCCCAGTATGCCCAATGGTGCCTCTAACATCCAGTAGGTTCTTTACCTTTTGTCTATTGAATCAACGTGTTACTACTTCTCACACTGGCAGAGGCAATATTAAATGTACAAAATAGTTAAAAGTAGGTTGCAGATGCAGATATAGATGCAGATAGATGTACTACCTTTTGTTTAAAATGGCAATATCAAATTTAAATGTCAAATTTAAAAATAAAAATATATAAAGTGCTGTAACAAATTATACTTGTTGAGTTGCAATTAATATTAAATGTAACTGAAATGTGTACAGGAGGGAAAAATACAACAAGGTTCAATTGTTTTATTCATGTGACAACCACAGATTATGAATGTGTGATGCACACGTATAAAAGGGTGGGTTCAAGGCAGCAGACCGATCATGGAAGGACACCCAACTTCTCCTGTGAGGAGCAGAAGATTATTCTCTTCAAATAAGAAGAAGAAAAAGCAAACTTCACTGAAAAGTCATAAAGAGATGTCAAATAGCGTGGTAATGGAATACACAAGTTACACATCAGTTAGTATTTAACAAAGCTGTTCATCCCAATCATTGTGCTGCATATGATTTGCGTGTATGAAAATGAGTCCCTTTCCCCTAGAAGTAACCCCTCAGGATTGAAACGAACATCATTTAAACTGGTAAATTGGACTTTTTAATTCCATAATTTATGGGCTACAATAAAGCTGGAAATTGATGCTGCAATTACATCATATTAATACTAGGGCTGGGAAAGTTAACGCATTATTATCGCATTAACTCCTTAATTAATACTGACAATTATCGTACATTTTTTCTTTCTTTCATTACTGTAAACGTCCGTCGTTCACTGAATTTTTTTTTGCCGAGCACCCATATGTGCCAGCCTACACTCGCATTGATTTGCTAATGACCACTCCCCTGCTACCTATCAACGCTTTGCACTGTGATGTCAGATAAACCATCAGAGCCTTCAGCATTGCATTGACTTTAGCTCCTTGTACGCATCACATGAGTAGACTCTGTATGTTTGTGGAAGAGAGCTTGCGTGAGTGAGTGTGTGTGTGTGTTTGTGCACACTTGATAAACTTTTATGTGGCGTGAAAGTGTGTGAAGATGGTCAAATGTGAGAGAGAGTCCTGTTAATATCACTGTTAGCTTGTCTGTGTTATGCTAGCTGATCTACAGGTGGTTTCTGTCAGTTGCCTTAAATGAAGCATGTGCAAACGCAGACTGTATACTTCCCATACAATAGCATTCACACCACCTGTTTTTGTAATTATGTGAGTGTGTTTTTGTTGGTTTTTGTTACCATGGTTTTATAGCAGTAAAAGCAGAGAGAACAGTTTAATAGACTATAACTTGACATTTTTGTCTATTTGTCTTACAGTTTTATTGATAACATGACTTGGAATGAACCATACATTACTTGATGAGAACGAAGTTGGTTCAATTTAAAAAATAGCTTTGATGTAGTTCAGTTACTTTTGTCATTTTATTGTAATTTAGCTTGCTACATTTATTTGGTGGGTAGCTTCAGTGTAGTGAGGCTTCATTTAATGTAACTTGTAGCTTAGCCCACTACATTTTACAAGTAGCTTGCCGTCTATACACTGCTTTTGAATTCAGTGTTGGATTTTGTATAACAATGCAATTGATGGCAGGGAACTCATGTGATTAATCATGATTAAAATTTTTAATCGTTGCCCAGCCTAATTAATACATCAAATTGTTAGTCTGAGTGAGCTGTTAGAACTTAGTGGGACAAAAATATAAGCTTTTTTTTTTTTTTTTTTTAAAGTGAAAGTCCTCAAACACCACATAGCCTTAAATGTACAGAAATACATTCTTTCCTACTTAAATAATTAAACTTACTGTAATGACTCATCTCACATTTCTGTTTCACTCTCATACAAACTCTGCTCTAACAGGCAGAAAGGGATATACATGATCAATGTGCTACTTCACAGTAGCATTATTGTTTTTTTATTACGATACAGATGGATGATGGTGACATTAACTGAGACGTGTTGCACATATCACCTGAAGAGTAGTAGCATTATCAGTAGCGTTAGTAGTAGCGACACTGCACTGTGCTGTTTGCGGTCATTTTTTTTGTCCTTGTCATCGTACTCAGCGCTGAATCCAAAATGTTCCCACACAGTGGATTTATAAGATGACGATCCCTCTTCAAATTTTCTTTTAACTGCTGCAGTTACAATGGTTACCAACTTTAGTTTACAAACTCCTCTTTTCTCCATCATTCGCATGCAGAGCGTTGACAGGTTTCTGGGAAAATCAGGGAACTCCTGATAGGCTGTGGAGGAGGTCTCAACAGAGCAGTAGAGAAACATACCTCTGTCATGGCACTGGCCTTACCTCAAATAAAAAACAGCATCCGCGTATGAGACCAAGTTTTTGATGATTGAAGTGTTATCACAGGCGTACTGAAATATCACAGGTCACCCATGCATACTGAACCAAACAGGGTCTACTGAATACAGAATTTTTATAGTAAAGTCTTGATAGACAGTGTTTTGCTGCTCAGCTACATGGAAGCATTATAACAAAAAAAGGGAATTTGGCAGTAAAAAGACAGTACACTAATGGTAAACATGATAAAACATTATGCCTGCCAAACATTATCATGTTAGTCATGGCATTTTGTACTGCTGCTTCCCTTAAAATGTTATTATTGCCCCAACATATCTGTTGCATAAATAAGCTGCTGTATGAGTAAGGCTGTTGAGCAAAATGTAATCATAAGTGATGAATGTGGGTCACAAGTATGACAATAAGAATATTTCTTTGTAAATGAATACAGTCACTCAGGTGTGCTGTTTCATCAGACAAGTGATCTGATTAAAAACAGCGTTTTCTCATCTGCATGAAGCTTTCATGTTTTGTTAGCACGTTCCCTTTGACTGAAGCACCAAACTGCATTGTTCTATCTCTCTATTCTCTTGTTTATCTCTCTTTCTATTGAGTAGTGTAAAATGAAAAAAATGTTAAAAACATATCTTCAAATAAGATTCTTCTAGTCATGTACAAAATATTATATTGGATCTTAGATCAAGGTTATGTCTTATGTGTGCCATCATAAACCATATTTTTATTTACAGTAATTTGTGACATTTCAAAAAGGTACAGACAATCCATATTATGCTGTCATCAGATCAGTGAAAAACAAATGATTGAATTTGGAAATAAATAGTGTGAGATATAACAAGTCTCCAGTAGGACTCAAACCAGGGAATTTTTGATCAGCACCTTAAAACATTATGTTTAATAACATAAAAACTGTAGGTAACACTTTACAGTGGGTCAAATTGGTAATATAGGTGTAATGTCATAATAACAATATTTTAAACCACATATTGCATGTAATTACTGTGCAGTTAGTTGCCAGATAATTACTCTGCTTTCCAGACAAATAACAATGTAAAATGACAATTGCTGTGATTTTAAGGTAAAATAAAATGGTAATAATTGTAGTAAACATGTACTTACTGAAATGGTAAATGTTCAGAATGTACTTATTGTCAAGTAATATTGCTGTAATTACACCAGCATGATGACGTTATGAAAAAGAAAACTGTTGGTAAGTGCATGGTTACTTTTAAATGTTATAGTATAATAACACAGTGATCAAAGGCACTAACAAAGTCAGTGTAGTAATTAAGATAGTAAAATGGATTATCACCTTGAAAGTAATTTCACAGAAACTACATGGTATCATGGCTGTAAAATACAGAATTGCCTGATAATTTCTCAGCTGTGTTGACATACCCGTCAAGTATAGTGATACTCAGTCTTGTTTCTTTATAATTACTTTGAAATAAATTAAATAGTTTTAGAGAAATTACACAAGTATAAAGGTGTGTAGATGAAAACTGTCCTGTGTGTCCAGCAGTGCTGTCGCAGTGCAAGAAAGGTTCCACACGTTGCATGGGTGGTTGGGGCCAATAGCGTGGCCAAGAATCAGTGTGAGGAGGCATATTCACAGATATCCACATGGGAATATTTCAAATGGATTAGAAAATGAATTTCATGCTACAGAAGTTTTAGTATCACTGCCCATATCACTTTTAGTAGTAGTATAATAGCTCCCTCTTTCCTCTGTGCTTAACTAAGCCTCAGTTTATAGATATGTACTCAGTCACTTTCTGTCAGTGTTACCTTTACTGCAGGTGCACTCTTC
Organism: Rastrelliger brachysoma; assembly: GCA_024605115.1. NCBI lineage: Eukaryota > Metazoa > Chordata > Actinopteri > Scombriformes > Scombridae > Rastrelliger > Rastrelliger brachysoma. The sequence continues at coordinate 1,448 of JANJYP010092582.1, read as the reverse complement.
TTACTGTCTGCGTGATCCTCCACCAAAGTGTAGCTCTCTGTTAGTCTTGCAAGAGATTTTAAGTCATCACTGAGTCAGATAAATTTCTTCCTCTGACATCTGCAGAATCCCTAAATACTGCACTCATCAACTCAACTCATCCTTACAGTGATTAAACATCCTTTGCACTTGATTCCTTTTGTATTACTTCCTTTTGTTTTTCTAGTTTTCTCTGGAGGAGCTAATTAGAAACAATTTTAAAACTTGTAATGCACTAAATATTAACTTAGATCCATGAATACCGTGTAATGCCTACAATAGCCTTATCTTGGTGAGACTAATACGATGAGTTTTGATGGATATCTCTCCACTTTATCAAATCATGTACTATGTATTTCAAAATGAAAATAACTTCATACTTGAGCTAGCTTTTTACTGATACTCCAATTCAACTGCTTCTGTTTTACAATTCTCAGGAGGGTGGCGGGGGGGTTGACGTGCTGGGGCATTTATGAAGTACATATTATGATGAGAAATCACATTTGTTTTTGTCGCCTAACTAATGAAAAAGTGCTACCTACAATCTGCTTATCTGCCAAAGGGCATATTTTTCTCCACCCAACAGGGGTATGCATATAATATGTTTGGCTATTCATGGTGTCCTCTGTGTGTGGCAGCAGATGCAGACATTATTTTGACTAAAACATTTCTGCATTTCTTGCTGGCTGATAAGACAGCTTGATAGGAGCCTATTTGCTGTGTGGCAACCCCACTGAGATTACACTGTGATGCCATTAAAATTATAATGACAATTTAATTTGGTCATACTGTACATATGAGGGGGATGACAAACAAAATAAAAAATAAATTTTCATCAGGTTTTTTTTTTTCAACTTGACAACCACACCATTTATAGATGTATTGCATGTATTGTGCCAGGACATCCAGAGAGTTTCAAGAAATGATGGTGATCACGGTACTTTAGTCAAGTGCCAGTTTAAATTGAGTCAATACAGAGAAATGGCAAAAAAGTTTCCAATGATTCACTGCACATTTTCATATTACAGTAACAGTGTTTGTAATCTTCACATATATATTGTTGAAGACTGTTAAAAGAAATAAACCACTTTTACAACAGAACACTCCAATGTCCACTTATTATTTATTGCAGCAAGGTGACGTTTCAAGCATCACTGCTCTTCATCAGACTTCAAGTCTGATGACTTGGAACCTGATGAAGTGCAGTGTTGCTCTAAACGTCACCTTGGTGCAATAAATAATGAATGGACTTTGGAGCCCTGTAATGTATGAGCTGTTTTGTTTTTTGGTTGATTTTTACATTTTTTTGCCTTTCAGCTCAGCGCATATGGTTTTTGGTTTGGATATGCATGCATACTCATATCCTATTAAAACCTATTTCTCTGGAGTGAACAAAACAGTGATATAAAAACCTTCTCCCTTTGGGACTT
>JANJYP010092555.1:0-17252 GCA_024605115.1 Rastrelliger brachysoma | reverse complement strand
CTATATGAGCCACACACACACACACACACACACACACACACTGGCTCGCTCTGTACCTTGCTCACACACACACACATAGCAAAGAGCAACCAGCTGTGAAGATCTTCTTGTATATCCCACAGGCAGTAACTCAGCCTCACAACTCTCTCTCTCTTTCCCTCTCTCTCTTTGTCACTCACAACTGTGCAGAGATGCTTACAGTGACTAATCCGCTGGGATGAAAAAATGTCAAAAAAGTGGACAGGGACAAAAAGAGGATCCCGCTACCAGCTGCTGTCTCAAAGGTCTGCAGATGTTTAGCCAGTGAGAGAGCTTGTTTTATCTTTGCCAATCCTCTCAGTTAGACATTTTGTAAATGGTAAATAGTCTGTGCTATTTAACAATATAATAAACAGGCAGTGACTCTCTTTTTACTTACAGAGAACTACAAAAAGGGACCATGTAGTGTACAAAAAGTACAAGGATTACATTTATATAGCACTTTTACACCAAAGTGCTTTACAATGTGTTTCACATCCACTTACAGTACACACGTACACAAAAGCTGCAGAGCTGCAATGCAAGACAATTGGCCATTAGAGGCAAGAACACATCCAAATATAATGAGGGGTCTGGGGTTAAACTACCAATCCTGTCACTCACAGTAGTGTAGATTTTCATCCTATTCTCTCCTTTTTTAGCTTCCCTCCAACTCATACTCATTTTACAGTATTTAGATGTCGTGATATCTTTAAAAGTCCCCACATACTCATAGCCCACCTACATAGGTGTTTTACTTTCACTGCTGTCTTATTAAATTTCTTCTCAGCTATGTGAAGACAAGTAACCGGAACTTGACTGGCATCTTCTTCACTCTCCTGTCTTATCGCTGATGCAGTTACAAGGTGGGAAAATACCGCATTCACACATTATCAGCAGAATGGGAGAAACTTGTAAAAATCCAGCTGCTACTCCTGCTGCATCTAATAACACAATTTCAATTGCCTAAATTAGCTTTCACTGTGTTGCCTATTTGGAGAAGTTGAAATAAAATCAGATACAAACAATCAAAGTACATGTTTTTTCGAAAATAGATGAAAGACTATAGTGTTAATATTAGATTTTATTAGGTGCTAACACTTCCTCTGGTTCTATTTGGCAAATGGGAACAATTATAACTATCATAAATGAATGTTTTATACTGGCATGGATGCTCATAGGCAATATGACATCAAGTCGGCATTTGTAAACAGGTAACTGATAACATCTTGTAATTCAAAGCATACCACCTAACTTCAGCCTGACTGCAGCCATGGTGAGTCTAATGAGTTGATGTGCAATCCCTTTTAACACCATGGCAGGCGCAAGACCGAATGCAAAGTCTAACTTGTGGCAAACAAACAAACAATTATTCACAATGGCNTCTAATGAGTTGATGTGCAATCCCTTTTAACACCATGGCAGGAGCAAGACCGAATGCAAAGTCTAACTTGTGGCAAACAAACAAACAATTATTCACAATGGAACTATAGAAACTACATCCTGCCCCCTAAAACCAAATGAGTGGGTACTTTCTCTTCAGGACATCATATTTTTTCACTTAAGTGGCCAATCAGTTTTTAAGAAACAATGAATTGTACAGTGTTTATGAAAAAACTAAACAAAATTAACTTAATTAGACTACATTTTGCAATGTTCAGAAATAACATGATCAATGAAAAACAAGATACATAAATTCAATCACACAGGATGGATATGTTGAAAATGTCTCAACATACTTGGCTGATTAAAACATCATGTCCTGCTCATAGACTATAAAAAATATGGACGTAGCACCACCCAATGAGCAAAGAGCTAACTNATGGATATGTTGAAAATGTCTCAACATACTTGGCTGATTAAAGCATCATGTCCTGCTCATAGACTATAAAAAATATGGACGTAGCACCACCCAATGAGCAAAGAGCTAACTGTCGATGAACTCTCTGAGACCTGTCACTCAACGTAACCACACCCCAATTTATGCACAAATTTTAAGCTTTAATAAGACTAAAGCTATGGGTAGAGTGGTAGAGACCCAAAAAATGTGCACCAGTCTAGGTTTTTTTTTTTTAAGCTGTAAAGTCTACCATTTTAAGATGTGGATGAATGGAGAATTGTCCACTTCTGGTCTCAGCCCCCAGTGGCAGCTGTAGAACTGCAGTTTTTAAACGCAGAAGTGAGCTNATTTTAAGATGTGGATGAATGGAGAATTGTCCACTTCTGGTCCCAGCCCCCAGTGGCAGCTGTAGAACTGCAGTTTTTAAACGCAAAAGTGAGCACCACTGGTAAAACCCAGAACTCCCCCCTTGGTCCATCCTACTTCTCTCCTCCTCCCTCACCCTGTCAGTCCCATCCACCACGCTTTTCTGCCTGCTCGCTATTCATATCACACACCTGTGGGCGCTCCTCACCCAGAGCCATCATTCTAGTGGAGTCTGGCTGTGAAAGAAACTGAGCAAAAGTGCACGTCGCAAGTCAGAAAAAGAGCTGTGTTCTGGAAAGGTGATGCATTAACGAGCAGGAGAGAAAGAGAAGAGCACAGTAGCATAGATGGCTGAAAGATGAATCTGTGGGAGAAAATAAAGAGAGAGAGAGAGGAGGATTTAGAGAATGTTAGACAGGAAAACAGTCTGACAGCAACACAGGGGAGTCAAAATAAAAGCGAAGACTAGGGCTGATAAGAAAAAAGCAGCAGGTGAGATACAATAGACGACATATGGCAAGAGAATAGTGGGATGGAAGTATAAATAAGTAATACCTGATGGCACAAAGAAAGAAAAGAAAATGCTGAAAGGCTCAAAAGCAGGGCTCATATTGCCTACATTTTTCACTCTTTTCTATAACATCTCTGTGATCTCTGTGTTTAGGAAGCAAAACTGGATGACTGTTACACCAAATAGGGGGCAGGACAGCAGGGAAGTGCCACTCTGCTTCCTGGCACCGACACCTCTACAGAGTCACGACAAAACTCTGTCGTGGCACCGTAGGGAGAGGGAGCAGCGGATGTGTATGTGGGTGCACGCATTTTTTATTGCATTACAATAAAGCTCGACCCCAGGACACAACAACGGCCCTTTCAAGTGTGCTGTTGCATGAGGCTTGTTTGGCAACTTATCTGTCACCAGGTCTGATGACTTCAGCTGCTTAGCTCAATCCAACACAACACTCCTCATCCTCACAGCCCAGAGCGTGACAGAGAAACTCATTAAACAATATCTTTCAACAAAAAATAAAAAAATAAAACAAAATGCGTTTTGATGCCTCAGTGCATGCAATAATAAAGCATGTTTTCCTTAAGCCAAAGCAATTCTGACAGGTTTTACACTTATGTAACCAAGACCTGTAGGGCTCAGGGAAAAATAACAGTATGTACAGTATGTGTACATGTGCACTTGTAGTTGGTTATGTTGACATATATTTAGAGAACATGTGGCGATTGAGGCAATAGTTTCATGCTAGGGTAAGCATAAAAACACCCAAGCTCTTCTCTTGATGTAACAAACATACACACAAATATACAATCATGTTATAAAATGTGTCAGGTTATTTCTTTTCCACACATAGCTATGAATGTGCATACACACTTATGCATACATGTGATAAACAAACACACCCATGTGATGCCTCCATCGTTGCCTAAATCTCCTGCGTTGGCATGTCTGCACCACCGAACCCTGGAGTGTGCACCATCTGTCTGCTTATTACTCACCACACATTGCCGGAGCATACACATACACAAACACACATGCACAACAGAACATCAGTTAAACACATACACATTTCGGCCACTAACATTGCCTCCAAAGCCTCTACAAGCCTCTTCTCATTCATCATGCTTCTACTTCTGCAGTGCTATCACTGGAAGAAATCAGTTACAGAGCCAGGAGAAGCAGGGTGGCCTTGTCGAGCAGATAGACAGATGGGCGGGGAGGGAAGTGGCAGAGGTAGAGGGACAGGGCAGGCAGACAAATGTACAGATACAAAGGCTGATTTATTCATATTTATAGCTCATAGTGTGCTTTTGATATTTGCTCTCAAGGTTGATAATCAGTTAAACAAATGTAAAGCAGATGCAGCGAGTAGGCTGTGCATACATTCATAACGATCAAGCAATCTATCTCAGCAGGAAATATAGGAGCCCACAACAAGAAGCTTACCACAGGTGGCACACACAATGCTTTTCACAACTTCTGCCATTTTGCCTGATCACTGCTCCCCCCCTTGCTTTCAGTCCTCTTCCATTTTCCTTTCTCCACTCTAGTTTTCTGTCTTTCACCTCTTTGTTGTGTTAACCTGAAAGCATCATACTCCACCCATCCCCTTCCTCTCATCTTTGTTCTTTTTTATCAGTTTGAGGTCTGTGTTTACTGACTGTTAGAACCACAAGAACATCAAAAAGTTAACTATTTCTTTGGTGCTGTGTGTGTTGCATAGCACCCAGAGTCCTCTGTCTGTTCACCTATGCGCTCACTGTCTATGACAAATTATTCTCTTAGATCAGTGTACAGCTGAGATACTAGATGACTATAAAGACTGGCAAAGACCGACAGCTGAATATTTTTATGACGATATAATTGCCAGCAGAGCTTAAACTGTAAAATGATTAGGGATGGGGATTCTCAATCCAATTTTCCTCTACTGAAACGTATTCTGAAGCATCAACTCAGCGTAGGTACAACAACCAAGTACCGACCCAATTATCCAAATTTAAAATCTGAATGCAGCTGCTAATGGTACACTGAATTTGATCAGAAAATTGACAAACTATATTTATTATGTACATATTTGCTTTCTTGTATATTAAAAACCACTTGCCCATTTGTACACTAAATATAAAGCTATTGCAGGCAGAGGATTAGCTTAGTTTAGGAAAAAGACAGGAAACAGCTAGCCCGGCTGACAACTGGCACACCTGAAGATCACTAATCAAGACGAACAAGACAGTATGTTAATACGGGAGGTTGTAACTTCCTGGGAGTCTTGTCGTCACAGAGAGGTTGCCAGGTAACCAAATAAAAATCCAGAAATTTACTACACCTCATCTTCATCATAATTAGCCTGTGATGGCACTGTCTGCTGTGCTAAAAAACTAACGCAGCAGACAGTCATGGTAGTAGTATATAAACTGCCAGTGGCATTAATTAGAGACAGGAACCATCAGTACTAATACTGAGCAAGAAGAAAATCACAGTAAATAATAAAAGACATTAATTAAAGTCAGATTTTAACAAATATGCAAATGAAGCCAGTAGAACAAGGCCAGAAGACCAAAGTGCAAACAGAACAAAATTAAATTCCAAGAAGAACCTCGGCTGAAGTGATGGAACAAAAAGAGGGCTGGGAAAAGAGAGACGGGAGGTTTAAGTCATGGCAAAGAAAGGATGAAGGGATGCAGTGATGTACAAAGGGCATCATCTAAGTTAAAAGCTGAGCAGCCCCAGTGGCTGCCAACAGAGGAGGCCAGGGACAGCATACCTCCTCCTGGGAGAATCACTGCTTCTCCTAGATCTATACATGGATTTTTCTCACTGCTGTTTACTTTTGTCTCTTTCAATGTCCCTCTCTCTCTCTCTGTCTGACTCTCTCTCGACTTTGTTCATTCAATCACTTGCTACTTGTAATACCGCCGCCCTCCTGACTGTGTCGACCACATGTCCAACCCTTTATCTCATTTCTCCTTTGGGTTGTCAGCATCCTTAGACAGCTTGTGTTTCAGCCAGATTGCCAATTTGTCCATCACAAAGACAAACGTGAAGACAAACTAAAAGTAATCAGTCACTTGAATTAGAGGACATAAGAGGAAGAAAACACCAACTGGCAGTACTAAATTTGTCTCATTGTAGTTTGTTGCGGAAAATACAAAGAATAAGGATGTCCTGTTGAGCTGTGGCCTCTTAATGAATTATACATCTCAATTCTCTAATGAATTTCTTTACAAATACCTAGTTTAGCTTAAAACTGTTACTTAATAAGTCTAACTTTAATTAAATTAGCTCCTAGCCATAACTCATAATAAACTACTGCATTATAAAATTACAGAAACATGGCAAGATTTCAAGACTAAATTCAGTTTACAGATATTGAAATCAGGTGGATAATTGCAACACTGTATAACATCCTGTGGTTGTGAGGTTTAGTCTTTAACTTCCCGTCGTCTTTCTTTTTCTTTCTTTTAACATCTATTTGAAATTAAACACAAAATCAGAACTCCTGTTATATTTGTATTTTTTTTTCATAGTGTCATGTGCTGGCCCATGCCCACAACAGAGTAACAAGGACAGATGGGTCAGTATTTTTTGCCTGACTGTTTAGCATAACCATCTGTGGAAGACGCAGATTTGAGACCCAGTGTGGAAAAACTCCTTTGCTACATATGCATTTCATGATATATTTTTCACACTACTTATAGAGTAACTTATAAGTAACTTATAATCATAGTATAACAGTGATTTATAATGCATTATAAAGTTATTATAGTCTATAACAACTATAAGAATTATAATACACTATAATCCTTACAAAAAAGTCAGCAAATGACTTTTATTGAGTATTATGATGCTAGACCTTATAAGATGTTATAAAATGCTTATTGTCATCATGTGTTATGATTATAAGGCATTATGGATATTTAGTGCTTATAACTAAATTATGTAGTGCTATAATCAGATTATACTATATTATAAAAATGTTTATAATAAATGATATAGAGATGGGCATCATAGAAAGTAGAATGTTATCAAATATTCAATTGTCTTGTCAGTGTATGTTCTAAAAGACGGCTAGTGACTAAGATTTGCATACGTTTTATTATCTTACTACTACATTGAATGTCTTTTCTCTCTCATGTTGTGAAACTGTATCTTCACTGTTTTTATGGGTTTAACTGGAGCTGAGGCAAAAGGCAACAAAGGTCATGACCTCATTAAAGCAAAACTATTCCTACCAATAAGTCACATATAGCAAGCAGCTGTCTCATGGTCTTGAAGGTGGCTCTGACATAGATGAATCCTGGAACGTAGCATTGCTCAGTTCGCACTCACAGTTCAAACTATACACTTTTTTTAGAGAGCCAAAGTTTATAGAAGGGAGTTAATCCATGAGGAAAGTTTCAAGGAAACTATTGAATTCTTTGTGCTGCTGGAATCTGAAATACACTGTGTTCCCTTTAGTTCATTTGTTTCTACTCACTGAGGATTAATCATTACCAAGCTTGGTACCTGAACTCAGCTAAGATTGTACACTTCATCCTTTTATAATACATCTAATGGTGCAATATTCAGCAGGGGCAGAAATCTCTTACCTCATCTCTTATCTTTACTCAGTCATGTCTTTTATCAGGGACATAGACTGTCCCGGGCTATCGGGCCATCCACAAAAGGCAACTGATCTACTATTACTGACTCATATCGCCAACACACAAAGCAGTGTCGTCTCACAACCCTTCAGTGAAAGACAGAAACAAATTACGATTTGAATTTTAAAATCATTAGTTGCAGCTCTAAGTGGCAGTAACATCTGTGATCTTTAATCACAATATAATGCAGCTGTAAAGTGATTTCTAGTGGTCAGGCTTTTTAGGTTTATTCAATTTAGACAATATTAGATTACTGGCAGTTAGATAGACATAAATCTCCCCAAATTAACTCATCACAATAAACAATGATACAACAGTAATCGCTCTTTCATTACCACTTATGACTGGGGTCAAGGTAGAGATTGATCTGTACACACATTTAGCCATAAAAGGAAAAAGCACTTTCCACTCAGGAACAAAATGTGTGTTACATAGTGTCATCTATTGAGCAGAAATAAACATCGAAACAGAGACCCAGCGATGCAGGGGGCATCACTGCACCTGCTTTAACTGTTTTAAGACAGGAAAGGCTTTTCCTCACACAACCTGGGATTCTTACCCCACACAGTGTGTCATCACAGCAGCCTACACTCCAGACCTGGAAAGAAGCCTACACTACAGAACTGAGCATTTGTAGTAGCAACCCTACAAGTTTCACTCTGTGATTCATCCTCTTTCATTAGAAGCACACCCACAAGCAAACACTTAAAGCCACAAAGTTTGATTATAACCACATATATAGCACACATGGCCCCATACTCATTCTGGCTCAGTTCAGTTCCTATAATTTGATCATTAGCACCTTCTTTCTCACTTCATGTAAAATGTTACTATACAGCCGGATAGCAACATTACAATGCTGGATTGCCCCCTCCTAACCTGTCAACTAAGTCTTAGTCAATTAGTCCATGAAATCCCTGATTATTAAACAAATATATAGTATAGTGTAATATATATATATATATATATATATATATATATATATATACACACACACACACAATATGATATATACGTACATACACACTATATGATAGCACACATATTTCTCCTCATGAGAAAACTCAACTGTGCTAATATTGTTGGATGGTTAGGTTCAGCTCCATTGCCTACTGCAGATTCAGTCTTTGTAGAGACACTGTCAGGTAATATAAATTGTTTTGCCATTGATGTGGACTGCTACACATCTATTGGAAGTGGAAGTCCAACTATCGAGATGGAAATATCTTCACTCAAAAACAAATCACACATAATACATCATACATAAAGGTAGTCCCCAGCAAGTACATACTGGCTCTCGTGCATACATGGTGGTGTGTACACACTTAGTGTAAGATGCTTTATTAAATGTGCACACATTTCAAATAAATATTGAGAGAAGAAATAAAGAAGACAATGATAAGAGTCAACAGCCTCACTAGCACCTGTACCTGGGTGTAGCAGATCTGATATTAAATATGTTCACCAACTTCAGAAAATATCATTTATCACAACTTAACTCCAGGAGCAGACTGATAAAGTGGTGGACAGACTGATCAACATTTGCATGACTGCAATCACATTGTAAGATAACCTATTAATATCCTGTAAGAATTCCTGTTTGAATCAATACAATAGAATATACAGCAGTAATCCTCCAAGTAATGCACTAACTGTGCAAAGAGAATAAGTAAGTAGGAGCAACAGGAGAGATCTCACGCTTTAATCTCAATGCAGATGAAGAGACAGACAGAAAGGAATGAACAGATGGCTGCTGGAAAGTAATGCTCTCAGCTTCCAGACGCTAACTGACACTTCAGTGTCACTGCTAAAATAATAAAGCTCTCTCTCTTTCTTGCTCTCTCTCTCTCTCTCTCTCTCTCTCTCTCTCTCTCTCTCTCTCTCTCTCTCTCTCTCTCTCTCTCTCTCTCTCTCACACACACACACACACACACACACACACACACACACAGATTTCAAAGTCTTATAAAAAAAAAAAGTCTCTTTCCACTGCTTGCTATAAATAACTGCTTATAATAATTCACCTGTTTTATGCGCATTTTGAATTTACATATACACTTANCACACACACACACACAGATTTCAAAGTCTTATAAAAAAAAAAGTCTCTTTCCACTGCTTGCTATAAATAACTGCTTATAATAATTCACCTGTTTTATGCGCATTTTGAATTTACATATACACTTGAATGGAAATGCAGAGAGTTGAGAGTTATATTGCAAAAAGTTTTTAGGCTTGGTTGGACAGGAACGCTTCATGTATGGATAAAATTAAAAAGAAGTGCAATGGAAAAAGACTGGGCATATATGAATCACATCCACTCACTTCCACTCCAGTGCAGAAATGAAAATGTCAGCTCTGTGTGGCTTGATGAGGAGGCAGTAATATCCTTCAAATTAATTCATTTATAAATGCCATATTTTCACCATGCTTTCCAAATGATTTTCCACTGCGGTTTGGCACACCTTGCACCTTTGGAAATCCAACAAAAAATTGCACTATATTTGGGTTGCATCATTATTTGTAATCAGCGTTTGATTGTTTTGTTATATAAAAAAAAAGACCTTTTCCTATTACAGTGAGTTTACAATAAGAACACGATATGTTGCAGCCACTGCACACACAGCACAATCTGTTAAATCAACACTTCTTAGACAAATGGCTGCATTTGAGCAGTATGACCTCTCATGCGATGACACAAAGCTATATTGATGTGTGCATTTCTGACATGTAAGGGTGTGTGACTTCACACACAAGGACATAAAAAGATAAGTAAGCTGGGTTTGGATTTGCTTGTGCTGTGTCTCTGGTGAGTGGCCTTGACATTGAAGTAAAGCAGAATGGTAAACATGTCATATCAACAAAGCAAGACAGAAATTTCTCTTCATTTCAAACTCACTAAGCTTCTCAAGTGTGTAATTATCAACTGTCAACTTTGATAAATGAATTAAATAAAATTTGATGTCAAGAAAATTCTATTAATACAATTTGCATTTGTTCTGTTTAAGAAGTAGGTCATCAAAACTAATGTTCCTTTCATAAAGGATCAGTAATAATATATAGTACTTATAATAGTATAAGAGTAAGAGTAAGAGTTGTGAATTAGCTTTACAATAAATGACAGTCATGCCATAAAGATATGAAACTCACCACTGACTCTGTGGAGCTCATCGGTGAGAGTCCTTCTTCTTTCACAGCAACATATAACAGACAGGACATGACTTGTGTCTTTCTCCATTAACAGTCACGCAAGAGTACTTGTGTCTATGTGCGTCTGTTTCCAGTGTGTCAACAACAGATGCTCACACCAATGGAAACAAGAATCCTTCAGAGGTCACCACAGAGTGAGCAAAGTGCTAATGTCAGACTGATGAATTAACACATTCTACATTAACACTATACACGCCGAACAGAAATATGACCCTCCTCACACTTCTGAGTATAGATTTTAGTAAGTCAAGAATACTACCCAACATCTCTGCTATTTGCCTTTGAGATGGTGAATGAAGAAGAATGAGAAAAAATGAGGCAAGCGTGTAAACAGAGCTCGAATGAAAGGTGACAGGCAGCAAAGAATTAAATGACACGAAGTGAAGAAAAGTGTCCCGACGTGTCACGCCTTTTTATAGAGACAATGGCCTGTGGTCATAATCATGACTTAGAAATAGCAACCACCTGTTAGAGGTGGAGACACTAGCACAAAATAGACATAGACTTCTCTGATGGGAATTGGAAACAAGCCTGATTTACACACATTATGTTTGTCATCAGAAAGTCAATTATTACACGTCTATCATATTAAGATTAGAAATAAGTTACTTAGGTCACATATATGTTTAGTTCTTTATTAGAAATGTCCTGAGATGGTCCTAAGGCTCCGGGCCAATCCTACCATATTTTGATGAACCAGATCAAATGCTAATCCTGCTTTACTCTACTGTAACCCTCTGTGTTGGTCTACTTTAGCCTGCTGTTGCTGCGATGTGAGCGACTGAATTCAAAGGCAAATCTGTTGTTTCATCTTTATATAACAGAATCAGCAAAGAGCACTGCACAAAACAGTCAGGTAGCAGATTTTCATGTTTTGTCAGTGACAGACATTGCTGCTGGCAGGTCACATCAGCTGCCATTAACTGGGGTAGCAGGAAATAATCAAACTGGGCTGGTCTGAGTGTTGTGAGTGGGACTTAAGGATTATTAAAAAAAGGATTGAAAAATGATTATAATGAGCATGAGTAGCAGATTTGCACATCAAAGCGGGACATCTGTCTAAAATATTAAAATTTAGAAAACAGTTTCAGATGCAACAGTAATGACTGAAATCCTCTGACAAAACAATACAGCACAAATAACAAAATGNAATGATTATAATGAGCATGAGTAGCAGATTTGCACATCAAAGTGGGACATCTGTCTAAAATATTAAAATTTAGAAAACAGTTTCAGATGCAACAGTAATGACTGAAATCCTCTGACAAAACAATACAGCACAAATAACAAAATACTGCCTAATACAGCCTAATGCACATTAGTATAATATAAAACATAAAACCATAAAAAATGGGAAACATAATATCAATTAAATACTTCTGAAACTGAATGTACATATATTCCATCTATTATTGTTGGTTTCTAGAATTAGTCATAATTTGATTGCATGTGGAAGTTACATGGCAACTTAGTTCAAATGTATATAGAATTATATACAGTCTGTTTGTACAGCTACATAAAGAAAAATAAATTCATTACTGACTAAGGTAGGTCCACTTAAGGGAAAATATTTCACTAAGTAAATTTAATAATGTGTGAGCATGCAACTGGATACGCTACCTTTCTACTTTAAATTTATAATAATGTTTAGTTGTAGTAGTGTGTTGGCTGGATACTGTAGTCATCTCTGTTAAACATGTCATAGCTTCTAATAAAACATGAAATATTTGTACAGCTAATAATTCAGACTTGACTTTGCTCTTAACTCAAAGCAATGTTTAGTAGTAGTGTAGCGTTAACTGGATACTGTCCCCTGTTAAAATATAACATGAAATATTTGTACAGCTGCTAATAATTCAAGAGTTGGTTTGTATTGTGCTTTGCTGAATCATTAATTATAATCATAAAACATACAAACTTAGAGGATTGTATCCTGCTTTTACTAAGTGCCAGATGTAGCTTAATCAAATTAAAAATATTTGTTTAGTTATTCATTTAGCAGCATAATTCTTGGGACTCAGAATTACAGCTATTTGTGTTGCTAGGCAACATCTAAACAGGAAGGGTTCAACTAATTGTAATTCACTAGGGTTGTTTGTTACGTTTTTTGCAATGAACTGCCTTTGCTTTATCTGTCAAAGAACTTTATAAACTCTGTTTTTAAAAAGTACTATATAAATAAAGATAATAATATTATTATTAGTTACAGTATGTAAACATGAAGTCATCATGTGTGTTTTAGAACCAGTTGTATTCACATAGTATACAATGAGAGGGAAATATTCAGTTCATTTATGTACCCAATCCAAGTTATTTGTACATTTAGTTATCTGTTTAAGATTTGTAATTTTGCGTATATGGGGTTTTTTGTGAAATATTATATAAAGTGATATAGTATCAAGCTAACTTTAGTGTTGTCACTTGGTTCATTCGGATAATTACAGCTTCTAATTACCTGCTGTCTAAGTTATCAAGTAACAACTAATCTCTACATAAGAACTAGTTTGTGTTTTGCAGTTGGTTTCATTTAGTGATACAAAAATCCCCACTTAGTAAACACACCAGTGCCAATGTATGCATATATTAATGGATCAGATTAAATTAACATTTACAGTATAAATAAGCTTATTATGTTTGAACTTGTGAGCAGCTAGTGATGTGGACTCCAGGAGAGAAAGAGAAACAGACGCATGCACTTTTTTGTTTTTGGTATAAGAGGCAAAAGAAAACCAAATAACAATCAGTTTTGTTTTTCCACACAGGACATGGGGCACAGAGTTATGCTGGAAAAAACTGGTAGAAAGAAACGTTTCCGTTGCACTCCCTTCAGGTACAGTTTTTAATTTGATTTTGTTGTTTCATAACAACTTTTTAATTCATCTTCTTTGAATATAAATGCATTACAAACTAGAACATACAGTATGTGAATAGTGCAAGAATGTGATGTAGCATTACTGAAAATTTCATCACTTCTGTGTAATGACTCTTGTCTTAATGACCGATCAGATGGAGAAAGCAGGAGAGGAGGTTCTATTTTGCATGGATGAAGAAAATAGTGAATAGACAGGTGGAGAAGCAAATCGCAAAGCTGCGATCAGAGATCCTTCTCACAAATCGAAACCTAAGAGAAGAGTTGTCTGCTGCACTCCGAGAGCGGCTGAGACAGCTGATGGAGGAAGAAGCCGAACAGAGTTCTGCCTGTTTCATGAAGCTGGACCGAGAGAAGAGAATGCTAAGGCGGCTCAGAAAAGTGGATGTGGACTATAGGAATATCACCAAACATGATGAAAGAGATAGAAAACATTCAAGGAATAGGTCAGATGCCTCCACTGATACCAGCGATATCTCCAATGATGATAGCTCACAACCAGGTAAATGTGAGCAAGAGGAATCACTGCTGATTTCATCAGATTTCACTGAAACCAGCCAGTTGGCGGGACATGAAGGAAAGGGGGGCTCAAAGTCACATGCAAAATTGTGCTTTGTTACAAGGGATAAAAGTTGTTCGGAAGATACCTGGGTCCAGCTGGATGGAAGCAAAGAGGAGGAGGCTTTGAACAGACAATGGAAGGAATGGATGGACAAACAGGAGATGAAAATAAACCTAGAGCAAGAGAAACCACAGAGTTCTGAAAAACAATCAGAAGCAGAAGTTCCAGTATCAGTATCAGAGACACAGATAAACCCAAACATGAAAACAAGAAAAGAGCGGAAATTTAAAACATATCTCAGTGACCTTTTTAATCCTCGTACATCGTATAAATGGCAGAGGTTTGAAAATGACGACTGATTAATTGTCAAAATGTTTATCCTTTTGCCATGCAATGGAAAAAAGAACTGTGTTACATTTAGTGAATACAACACTAAGTGTCACTGTCTCCAGCTTCAATAGATTAAAAAATATCACCTCTCCTTCTCTGCAGTGTGTTGTTACTGCAGTGTGCATCGGTGTGATTTATGATTTGTTCAGTGGTGGGAAAAAATAGTGCCTTTTCTTGGTCTATGAACCATAAATGTGCCTCTAGCCAAATTACTCCTCATCTACTCCCACCTTCTAACACTTCATACATTCAAGTCTTATGTTCTTCAAAAAGAAATCTGAAGTTGTGAGGAACAGTCAGTAGTTCATCTGGGAGAACAGTTCAGATGCCAAAAACATATGGCAGTGATAAAGACTGAATGTTTCCAAACGCCTAGATAAACTTTCATCCATTAGGGAAAAAAATATTTCATTATACGTTTGAAACCATCCCAACTTCATATCAACTGGTTTGCAAAACAGGATTAGTTTAATGGACACAGATACAGATCTCTCTAATAAAGACAAGCTTTAATCAGCTGATAGAAAAGCATTGCTAATTTAATTGACTTCTTGAAAATGGATTGTTTTCTAATACGCAGACTGAGGCCAAAGAGAGACTGGCAAGCTTTTTACACAAGCTCTGGACAGTGGAAAGGAAACACTGCAGTCAAGATGCCCAAGTCCAACTGCTGGCACTCAGGACACAGTCCAAAATGTGAGATTAGGCTCTGCACCACACTGAGACTGGACTCTGGTGTGCCTGAGAATACGCTCTAATTTTAGTACTAATCCAACAATATCAGCAATAAGAGCATCTACTAATGCAAGCGCAGATACTTGTATGCACGGCAGATACTTATATGCAGTTATATGTTTTTAATCAAAATAAACCTCCTCTATCTGTGCACCTTCTGACCACATTACTCTACAGTACACAGTTAAACTCATAGGAGGTGATGCTTTTTTTTTTTAAAGATTTTTATGGCACAGACACCTTTATTGTAAAGTTGGTAGACAGGAAATGGGAGAGTGAGGGGGTAGACACGCGGAGAAAGGATGCTCCAGGCCGGATTCAAACCGGGGTTCGCCGCTTAAGAGCACTGTTCCATATGGCATACGCTCTAACCACTCCGCCACCGAGCAAGCCAATGCTCTTTTTTAGTAAAAAAAATAAAAAGTTTTAAGAATTGTGGCCAAGGTACATCCTTTGAAAGCATTTTATAATTGCAAACAGTCAGTGTTCTCTGGTGGGCAAACTATGTAACAGTGACACTTTATGAATTATCTCAAACTTTTTTTGGCATTTCTATATACACAAGATATCTGCAATAAACTTACCAGCTGAAAACAAAATCATCATAATATTATAATCTCATGTTTTTCCGACCTGTCTTTGTGTCTGTCTTTAAATGTATCTCACTGAAGAAGAAGAAAGGATTAACTACCCAAAGGAAGAGTATATTTGAATACATTTGATACAACTTGATGGTAAATGAAACAAGATAAACCCAGATAACAAGACAACATTCGCATTTCATTAAAAAACACAACAGTCCTTCTTTTAAATTCATGTGATTTACTTCATCTTGGTGTAGAATAAATATGATTTATGTCCAATAACAATAGCCTTTTTAAACTACAAGTGTATTTTAATCTCAGAGAGAGAGATTGCAGACTGCACAGAAAGAAATGCAGTGTGTGCAGAAAGCGGTCTTGCTTTGATATTAACAGAAGTAAGCATACCTAAGCTAAACACCTCCAAATGATCATATCCTGCCAGTTTACTGACTCTACAGAGAGCTACATTAGTTTTGTACCAGCAGGTGGCACCAAGTTCCTTCTTTGCTGGAGCCAAATTCAGCAGTACTGTTAAAGGTGGCCATGTACTATATATACAAACCATCATGTCATGATTTCTCTCTGAGATATGACAGACGTTTATTTCATGCTGCCAGTTTCTCAACTAATAGGCTGAGCTGACCATCAGCACCCTGCCGCAGCCTGTAGCATCCCATAACGAAAGTGCAGAAATACTGATGCTGCTTTTATTCTCTGCTGTGGTTAACACAGCACACCACTGAGATGATCATGTGCCAAAAAGGATGTTGCTCTCACACAGTCAAAAATACAAGCAGTCAAAAAAGAAAGACTTCACAGAGCCACCCACTGAAACAACATACTGATGAATGTGAGTTTCGGGCATTGACAACTATGGGAATTTAATTTATTTGAAGTATTGAAGTTGTCAGTGAATTTAGAGGACCCACAATGCTTTACAGACAACATGAAAATGAAACCAATAAGCTGCCATAAGCACAGCTATGACATTATTGTTTCCAAACAGAGTTTATCGATTTACCCAAGTCTGATCTGCTCTTTCTAATTTATTTCCTGTACTCATCAGACGCTTTTTAGTTATTTATTTATTTATTTTTAAATTTTGATGACATACTTCAGAGAGAACAAAGGCTCATCTTTCAATGTTCAACTAAATTTCATTATTACTTCATTGGGCACTGAGCCTACATGCTACTCAAGCACAAAAATACACATCGACGCACACTGACACACACGCACTTCCTCAATAGGTTTTGTGAAAAGCCACTAACAGGAGAAAAAACCACAGCAAGGTGAGAAACGTCTTAAAACAATGTTATCTCTCACTCTGAGTCATAAGTTACGAAGCAGTTTAAATTGTGTCATAGTGCGCTGTATAAAGTACACGTGGCCAAGCTAACATGCGCAATGATTTAAATAAACAAAACAGGCCTTCATGTGAAAAATTCCCCACATTGAGCTCTACTCAGCCATGACAGGGTGCATTCTTCCACACCGATGTTTCAGGACAGCAGCAGTCATGTCTGC
>JANJYP010092545.1:0-14414 GCA_024605115.1 Rastrelliger brachysoma | reverse complement strand
TCCATTAGCATCTTTTTCATTTGCTTATCTCTCATTCAGCCGGCAGGACTTTCTCTTCCTCCCAGGCTTTCTTCAGCTGCAGTGATGTCATACCTGCAAGATAATTGGATAAACTCAATTCAAAGCAATGGTTCATGGATACCAAGATAGTGAGGCACCTTTTAACCCGCGGTAGAGATGAGGCATTGCTGAAAACATTCAGGATAGAAATGCACCTGATACCTCTTGTGGATTGTTGTGGTGTCGAAAAAAGCATCATCATTATTTAATGATACAATTTATCTTGATAGCAGTGTGTGGTTGTTTAGCCTCCAACATCTGCATAGGAGACACAGGCACGTTGTTTTCTTCACTTATCTTACCAAATGTTTATATTTCAAAGCTGAGACGTTCTAATAAAAATACTGGCTTTTGTCGCATATTTGTATTGCACACATGCACGCATATCTACATGTGTGTCTGAGCGCACAGTTTTTCACACAATGTATGTGCTGGAGCAATTCTCCAACTCTCCCAAACGTCAAGACTCTGCCATCTCTGTGGATCAATTCCCGCTGAATCTGGATGAATTATTAATGCCCACATTCTGTTTTTTACTGATGGGGAAATCATTTGAGATGGATTTTTTTTTTTTTTGGCGCTCCCAATGAATTCATCAGTTGTTTAAGGTGTCAATATTATTTCCAGATATTGCTCCAGCACATAGAAGCGCTGATCAGGATTCCTGACATAGTGACATTGTTGCTCTGACCTTGAGCAGGATACTTAACCCAGCCTGCGTCGATACATATTCATTGATGCCATTTACCCACATACCACAAGGCAGCCATGTTTACACAATGTACAGAATTGCAATATGTTACATAGATAGTGACAGCATACATTAGTAGCCGCAGACGGTGCCACAGTATCTGTAAATCCTTTTTTCCCCTCTTTTTTTTTTACAATGCATGTCTTGTTTCCATATGATAATGGTAGACTGAATCATTTAAATGGCTATTGTGAGCAAAACTAGAGCTTAAGAAGAGTTATACGGCTTCCACTTGAAGTTTAGATTTACCATAATTAAGCTTTAAGTTTAATTATGCATCTTTGGAGGCTAAGTGAAAAGAGGATTCCCTCTTGCGTGCCTATATAAATCTGCAGAAAAGTGACTTAAGAGACAAATGATATTGTTAGCTTAATGTCAAGGGTGGTGCCAATGGTACTCTGAGGTGGTGATTGACGTCTCTGTTTGTGCGAGACTTCAGCCAGAACAGGATGAATAGAGCACAGTTAGTGTTGCCAGCTGAGATCAATAGGCTGCAGTCTCAGGTAAGCACTGTGGCTTCACCCTTTGGGCATTTCCTGAAACGATGATAAATGCGAGGTGTTGGTTGGTTTGAAATGTGATATTTTTCATTTGTCACATTATATCATGTCATATCAGTGATTATACAGGAAAAGAAATGAGGAGCGGAAGCCACTGTGAGATATTATTCCATTATCTGCTAGAATAATGTTTTTGCACAGCCTCAGTGGACCACGATAACAGTGAAGCAATATCAACACCGGGATATTAGAAATCCGTGCAAAAAGTACTTCAGTCCTTGTGGTGAAATATCAAAATAAACCTTCTTCACTTGGTCGGTGTCAGCAGTAAATTCAAGATTGTCCCACAAGCTTTTATATGTTTTTGTGCAGACTTAATAAGATGCTCCGGTGGAACGGAGAGAAGAAACCGAGGGGAAATCTTGCAACATGACCGCCTGCCTGTTGGAGCAGTAAGCCAACCACACCAGCTCCCAAGGGACCTATCAGCATCTGCGGTAGGCAACAAATAGCTTTACTGGCCGGTCCCCGTATAGAGACCACAGAGGGAGAGGGGCTCTGGGAATGACCTGTAAACCAAACACATCACCACATTCAATCTGTTGCCTTATTAATCTAATCAACAGCTCATTCAATGCTCCTCAGAGACAGCCATCACAACGCGGCAAAGAAACCAAAACAGACAATGACAGTCTGGTCCACTGAAAACAGATTTGAGGATGACTTCCTTTTCCATTTAAAATGTAAAACAGTGACATGAAAAGTCAGTTTCGCTTCTGTGAAAACATGTTCAGCGAGATTAAATACTGACGGTACTTGTTACTTACCAATTTCCATCACCTTTACATCTCCAGAACCAATATAGTGGCATATAGCATAGGCTAATTAATAGTGATTGAAAAAAAAGAAAATCCAACAAAAAACATTTAGTCTATGTTTGAACAATTTAATGAATTTATTTTGTTTAATGTATTTATTGACTTGTATAATATCAGTGAGGAAAAGAACAAATAGAGCGTTTTCAAATATTAAATATTTATTTCTGCAAAACACAAAACACTCAGACAGGCACACAGTATATAAGCACACATGCAAACACATAATTCAGCACAGCAAGACACAATCAAAACAAGTAGGTTGTATGTGAACATTTAGAAATAGAATGGGCAAAAGAGAAAATAGTGAATATATAGCTACATGTAGTGTGGAGGAGTAGCAAGTGCACATTTACACATCTGCACATAACTTGCTTGACCAACCAAGACTCCCTAACCCAAAGATATTCAATTTACTTTGACAGTAAAACGTCACAAATCCCACATTATGGAGACAGGAGACTCTTGAAAAAAATACTATTTATTAATTATTGAAACTGTTGGTTATTTTTTATAAATCATTCCACTAATCCTCTAATCATTTCAGCCTCTCTTTGAAGTGTTTAAGCAAATAGAAGATGAGGCCAAGACCCATGTTACATTTGAGGAGAAAAAAAAAATTCCAGCTGTCATTCCTTGAAATTCATGATGGCTGACATGAGCGGACAGTATGTTTGAGATAAAATGAGCTCGGACCAGAACTCATCCTTTCAGATTGGCATTTAAATACAGAACTATGTCAGTGGGTGATCTGGGTTTTTCTCATAGAATTGAGGTATCCTGGTTGCAAAAAAAAAAAATTGATTTCTGAAAAAATTCTTCAAACAAATATATTTGTCAAGTGGGAAAAAAAATGCAAAGGCGTTATCAGCAGGGAGGTGTTCAAAACATTTCACTCCCCTTATGCCAGATTTTGACTGAAAACTGCAGGGAACAAAGAAATGGTTGGTTGCAACTGGACTGCACAGCCAACCCTCACAAGAAAAAAAAACAAGATCATAGGTCTAAAATACAAGCTGGCAAAAACAACCTATAGTTATGCTCATGCTATCATGTTGCCATAGTAATTACGAGTCAGGGAAGTGACAGCTCAGATGATGTGAACATAAGAAAACTTGATAAGGTGATTTGTTTGGAGGCAGGTTGGATAGATGGCTTGAACAGTGGAGAAATTGTAGGACTTTGCTGCAGGAGAGTACCATTAGCTTCATGTTTCCACCAGTGAGCATCACGTTTTCAGCTGAGGACATTTTTTTTTGAAACGCTGTAATTTTGTGGTGATTACTGTTAAGTAACTTTAAGGAAATATAACCACTGTAATCATACCATAAAACATCATTATTTCTGTGCAGGTTTGGAAAAATGAAGTACATTACTACAGCTGTTAGATGTCATTATAGGTCATTATATTAATAATTTTAGACATTTAGACATTAGACGTTTCTTTATTACTACAAATTAAGAGTATCATTGCTGGTTAGGTATGTTTGAAAGGAATATAAAGCTGCATTGAAAGTGGGCAATAGTAAGACTGCATGTAGTTGGTTTCTTAGAAACTCAGGCTGGACATCACACACAATGGTTCAAGGTGACAGTACATTCAGTCGGCAGAGCAAAGGATATTGCAGTTCAATAGAGAAAAACTGGAGCGACAGTTTTCATTCTAAATATAAAAAAACGTGTTTATTTAACGACAATACAATGTTATTTCAATTGACAATAATACAAAGTGGTATTGGTTGTTTTCTTTGGAAATTTTATGATCACACACTAAAATGCGGACACTAACTTTCCGTTAGCTCGCTCTAGTGTTCGGTAAATCCTTAAATTCCCCAGCTGCTCTCACCGTTTTATCCCACAACTAAATAATGGCTCTGGCTCAGGCTGTATTTACAGGGTAATGAATGGGTGCAGCTCTCACTCTCGCACGCTCACACACAAAAACAGCCCACAGTCACATTCTGACCACGCTCAAACAAATACAACACACACACACACACACACACACACACACACACACACACACACACACACACACACACACACACACGCACACACGCGCATGTAATCATAGACACACACCTGTGAAAGTAATGATGGTAGAGTTTGTCTGTTTGTGATCGCAGGGTTCATGTTTGTCTCATTTAGCCACTATTGTTGTGATGACAGCAACTGTATGTACACACATATTTGTGAGTGCAACATACAGTGTGGATGAGGTTAATGAACTGTTCCGATTACCTGAAATTGAATTACAAAAATGACAACAAATTAAATGTTAATTTGTTTGCATGTCTCACACTCTGACTGCATAATAGTATTTACTTTCACCTAATTAAATACTTAGATTAGAGAATTGTGTTCAAATTCTTCACAAAAATTAGTTTTGTTTCTGTTAAAGATGGATGTAAAAGGAGTCATTGAATTAGAAACTGGTTATACAATGAAGGGCTGTGATATGTATTTTCCATTACTATTAAAAAATGGATTTTCTCCAACCAATTAAAAATGCAATACAACATTATAAAAGCGGAAAATGATAAGAAGAATCGATTTTACACACACACACACACAAACACAAACACACACACACACACACACAAACGTAGGGGGAAAATATCACATTCAGTTGAAGTGATTTTTCATGTTAAGTTTAGCTGATATCTTAAAGAATCCCTCCAGTCACCTTAGAAACCGTATGACATTTTTCAAATAAGCCCATGCAAGCACATCACTGTCTCACACAGCAGCCTGGTAGTAATAGGAAGGGAAAATGAGAGAAGAGGTAGACAAACATGACATTTTATTATTGATTTGTGAAAAAATACATATAATATTAGCATTTGGTTGCTATATAAAATGACTGTATAGAGGCAAAGTCAAGAATTCAGGATGATCCTATGACACTATGCAGACAACATATCAGCAAGCAGCAATACTATTTTACCAAATAGAAACTGGCATTAGATTTACTGTACAAAGAATGCAGCAGCATAGCCTAGCATAGAGTAGAGTGTAAACATCATGTTAATGGCACAGTTATTCATCTCAACCTACTGCATACCATTATATTTCCATCACAGAGCTAAACATTCTCAGGTATGTTTTTTTGAAAAGTATCTCACCTTTGAAAAGTCTTTGAAGAAACCCAGAAGGCCATGCTAAAGCACTTGCCACCGTTCTTAGCATACTTCCAGATTCCTCTCTAAATATCTCTTATTAATCATGTGAATGAAAACATACTCTGTCTGCTATGGAGTAAAAACTTGATTTTTAGTTTCTCAATCCAAAGATGTTGGTTGTTAATGACCTTTGTTCTCTTTTCTCTTGGTAAAATAACTCATTATAAAATATAATGAGTTACATTGATATACATGAATGCTTCTTTTCAGTATTCATATTTTCATACCAAATGGCGTGTTCATATTTTGTTCTTTTTTTTTTATTTACAAAAAGAGCATGGATGAAGTTGATACAGCCCTGACTTGAGAAATGGGCATCTTTTCTTTCTTTCTTGCAGTAAATGGCGTGTTTTTTCCCTCCCCAGATGGTTTGAAGATTCTTTCAGGATTCTAGAGATACCTTCAGAACAACAAAAAGCCTTGTAAGACAACTCACTTGGGTTTTTGCAGATTGCTGGGTATTTACTTTTTTTTTTTGGAAGATCAGATGTTTAGCTCTCTGGTGTGAATGTCAGAGGTGCATCAAAGTTAGATGAGCTTAAATGAACCTGATTTTTTAGTGACAAAGATGATGTTTTATCTCATTTTGAAATGTATTGCGAGAGATGCTCCACATGTCATAGTCATTGATAATACATCCTGAAGAAACATTAAAAAAGTTCAGTGCTTTTTGAATCATATTTTTCTATCTCAGACCTCCTGTAGCTTGTGTGGGTTCTGCACATTTCTGAAGACAGAGATGAACACAGGGTCACCAGTGTCACCCGGGGTTACCATCCTGTCCACGAGGCCATGTGACAAATGTCAGAGTATTCTGTGTTATTGTGAACCTGTATAGATTTATTGATCCCTTATCTTTTTGTTTCCGTTTGGTTCACTGACGCTTTCGCTCAAGTTTTATGCCCGCTGCAAGTCATAAATATTTCTTAGAGTCAGTAGCATCCCTCCACTTTTCACACCACCTCTTACCTCTTTCTTTTGTTGGGCCTGGCCTCCTCCTTTGAGTAGATTTGTTTTGTCCCTCTTGTTTCGGCCGAGGCTAATCTTCCTCATCGGAGCAGCTTTGGCCTGCTCTTTCACCCTCCCACTCATGGAAAGACTGTTTGTAGTAAAGATTGTAATCTAACTGCTAATCTTTATGGCTTTCTCCAGGGCAGGGCACTGAGCTTAGCTGAATGATTTGCCGGAGATGTAGAAACTCTCTTGAGTCTTAGAAGTTCTTTGTGAGCTTGAGTATGAAGGAAGAAGTTTCCGCAAATATTCAGATGCACCAGCTGTCACTACTGGAGTTGTCAAATGGAGAGCCAAAAGGTGTGTCAGGTTTTATTTGTTTAATGATGATGCTCATTACTTATAACTTCTCACACTGTTCCGTTTTCCTTACCGTATAGTGAGCCAATTATTTAAAAAAGCTTGAGAAGCTGTGCGTGTGAAATCTTCTGCTCCCCCTACTCTTCCTTTCCTGGCTAGCAAAGAAACATATATCTGTCATAATGAGGAGCAAGCTGTGCTTTACCACCAAGCTGCCTCTCATCACTAACATAACACAAAGAGATTTACTAATGCAGGCTGTTAACACAGCTAGTTTTATACACGGTCTGGTTTTATACAGCAGTACAGCAAGCAGTCCCTGGACAGCATGCATTATACACATCTAATTAAGTCTTCACATGTCTATAATAAAGCACATTATGCCTTCGGGGCTAGAGGGCAGGTCAGGAGCTAGCGCCGAGTTTGTGTGGGACAGCCAGTTGTCACTATGCTTGTGTGTGTGTGAGTGCACGCGCATGTGTCTGTTTATATTTTGTAGAATCATGCCTATGATAGCTATTTAACTTGCACTAATTAACCCAGAATAAATCAGGGCAGCACAGTAAATATTTGTCGCCAGGGAGGGTGTAAGGTGCTCTCTGTAGTGGCTTCATGCGACTGGATGATGTGAGAGGACTGAGTGTGTGGAGGCGGAATGCGTTTGAGTGAAAGATGCGCAGAGAGGGGGACAGATTGAATCGGAGAGAAACAGAGAGAGGTAGATGGAGCGGGAGCAAGGCTGAGGAGGGCAGTCGGCCAGCTGTTGGTATAGTTTGATTGGCCTGTGGAGAGCTGCCTTTGTCTTTTCATGGCACCAGTAAAGTGCAGAGCTCCCAGTGGCAGGTGGTGGCTGCCCATCGTCCCCCTCCCCTGGGACAGCAGAGGCAAAGATCATCAGACGCTTTGCTCTTTTTTATTAAACACCTTCATGGTCTGCAGCTCCATAGCTACCAACAAGGAAACAGAAAGGCATTTCACACAGAATACCTAATCAGTACATAAAACTCTCAACAACAAATTTTTAATGGTACAGTTACAGTGTACTTGTTTTTGCTTTCTCTGACATCAAAGGCTTGGAAGACATGATGCTACAAATCAGATCCGCTTCAAACAGCCCACACAGATTTACACAGGTCGCTTCAAACAGGGTATAAAAGTGCAGTGTACTTGCCTGTCCTTCATGAAGCTGAGTTTGGCAGTCGGACGGATAAGGGTACAGTAAACCAAGGAAAAAGAATAGGCCTGTAAGTGCTCTGAGTGCTTTTCCCCAAGCAGCTTGACAGCCAGGTCCCGGTGACCGTGTTTCTGACAATCAGGCTACCTCACATCATCAGTTGGTTTAGTTGTTGCCATGGCAACATACGGTACAGTAACTCCTGCTTAGGTGCCAGCCTCAGCTCCATCTGAGTTGATAGTCCCGATGTTTGCTCTTTGCAGTGCCAGAAAACTGTATTTCCACACTGCTAGCCACACAAGGCAAAGCAAACTCCATTTTTTTGCTCGTCCCTCCATCTCTGTTTTTCTACGTCTCTTTTTTTACCACTCTGTTCTCTCTTCTCCATCTCTCTCTCTCCAGAGGGGTGTAATTCAATTCTCTGAATACACTTCAGGGAGGAGGAGTGTGAAGACTCATTTAAGCCTCCCTAACACTTATGAGTTTTTGTACCAAATGTTACTTATTTCCATTGGCTTTGAGTCCTGGAAATCTTTCATTTGTTATTCTGCCGTTGCCCACTAATTCAAATATTCAGAAGATTATTTTTCTTGGAATAAGAGAGAATTTGAGCAAAGAAAAGTACAAACTTGGTCACATCTTGAAATTATCAAAAAAAAAAGAAATGTAGTTTATTGCTGGAACAATGCATCTAAATCATGCCACTTGTCCCAAAGGTGCCTCTTATAATCCACCGTTTTCAATGATAAATAGTCCTTTCATTTTCATTATTTAAATAGTAGCTTAACATGCATTTACAGACATGTTTATAGCTATAAAGCTCAAGATTTGAGAATATTTACAGTAGAAAAAAATGAATAATAAATCAGTGATAGTTGCCATATCAAGCTGTGTGGCTATTATCCAGAGAAAATGAGTATGTGGTTCACTCCTTAAACGATTCTCTTTGTTATTTAAATTAATTCCATTGTACAAACTCAGCACTATGACGGGAGAGTAAAGAATCAAGAGTTGTCCAGTGAATTACTCAAAGGTGAGACAGACTGATGGGACAAAAGCTTTGAAAGGCATATTGTAACACTGCTGCTCCTCAGAAAGGTTATCTCCCTCGCCTGTCCTTGAACACGTCAACCAAGTCAGCGGACATTTCGCAAAGCAAAGTCCATTCATGTGGATATACCTTTGTGTATATATAGCCTATAGTCAGGCCTTTTAACAAATGGCAGTCCATATGTAGTTAGGATTATAGTCACATTCAAATGGAGTGCTTTCTTGGCCGCATGTTGCGAGCTGTGGCAGTGAGAGCTCGCTGCTTGTGGATATGAGCTGGCAAGAAGGGCACCGTGTCACTCCCGACCTCTCGGAGAGGCTTTGCTGTGAGGGAACGATGACATGCGTCGTGCTCCGCCAAGTCCAGCTCCAGCACTGTAATAATACCCAATTATAACCTGGACTAATTGGAATGGCGCTTTGTTTTTCTTTCTGTTATTTCAGAAAGCTGACAGCAACAACTCATGGCAGGATCGATGGCGGATTACGAGGCTCATGGAGCTGCATAGAGAGGAGGGCTCAGACTGAGGCTGCAGCTCTCATTAAAACCCGGCCTGATCTCAGCCAATCCCTGGGAAAGGGGGGGGGGGTGAAAAAGGCAAGAAAAACCTGAGGAGGGCAGAAAGACAAGGGAAAAGAAAAAGGGTAGTGAGATGGAGAGAAAAAGTTTACTGTCCCCTTTGGACATGGCCTCCGTTGGACTCCTACAAATGGGTATTGTTCCCCATGAAGCACATAGCGACTGTTTACAGTTTCCCATAAAGGAGGGCTTTATTCCTGCTCAGGGATGCATTGTGACAAGATAATTTGAATAGCCGAGGTCTTACCACAAAGCTATAAACATTTACGGGCAGTTGACATGGAGAATAAAGAATGAGCCATGTAACCTCTGCAGGATGCTGCCTGACTCCTGATGACACAACCAACACTCAGTCTACTCGGAGCCCGACTATCATCATCAACATGCCGAGGGATGGAGCATGAGAGAGAGAAAAAGAGAAAGAGAGAGGAGAGAGGGCTCAGACAGATAAACAGAGGCAGAATGCAAACAAGTAAATAAACACAGGCAAAGAAAGACAGATACGGAGAGTGATAGCTAAAGAGAGGCGATGCAGGTTCTTGATGTCCCCTTTGACTCATTCCACAATGAAATGGCGGTGTCTTGTTTTTATGTTTCATCACAGGAGTCGACCGCCAGAGCAG
Organism: Rastrelliger brachysoma; assembly: GCA_024605115.1. NCBI lineage: Eukaryota > Metazoa > Chordata > Actinopteri > Scombriformes > Scombridae > Rastrelliger > Rastrelliger brachysoma. The sequence goes on along the minus strand of JANJYP010092545.1, from coordinate 4,308 downwards.
ACCCACGGGAGCAGCCAGACATGAGGCTGAATTCGATTAGACAGTAATCGGAGATGGACAGGCAGCGGTGCAGTCAGTGTCAGCAAACCGAGGGACTCCATAAGCAAACTATCGCCATGACTTTCCATTTCACGCCATTCACAGCGGAAGCCGTCGGTGTGTTTGTAATCCACGCGCTGTGCTACAATTCCAGAATGTGTTTCAGGGTTTGTTTTTAATTCGCATAACCGTCCTCGGGAGTGCGAGCAGTAATAATATCAGGTGATAAGAGAGGGCTCAGAGTCATTAATGAATTACCTACCAGCCTGATCTCAGTGCTGTGTGTGTGTGTGTGTGTGTGTGTGTGTGTGTGTGTATTCCATCTCCTTGGGCAAAGTAGCAAAAAGCAGAGATCTTGTGGGATTGTTCACACTGTATAGCATTTTCTCTGAAGCTACACGCAACCCTTGTTTCACTCCTTTTTCTTTCTCTCTCATTCACTCACTCTCTCTCTCCCAAGCTGTTGTTTTCCTCCTTCCTTCCTTGGCATTCTGTGCATTCTCCAAGATGTTTCCAGCGTAACCAATGATTAACAATTATGCCAGTGCATCTAATTAATGTTGGCTAATTATGAGGTTGAGATGCTGACAGGGAACGGGGGCCAGGACGGGTAGATTGCAGCATCAGAAATAATCAGGAGAGAAGAGAGAGGTTACAGAGGGAGAGAAAAAGAACGACGGGGAGACGGGGAGAGAGGGAGAAAGAGAGAAGATTGGGAGCGAGTGTCTTAATTGGCACGCTCAGTTTTTGTCTCAGGACGCTGAGCTTATTACATAAAAATATGGATAACTTGTGCATAAAATTATAGATGGTACACTCACTCATCTAATTTATTGGCCACATGGATCACACTGGGATAAAAAAAACAAAAAAAAAACAGAAGCAGGATGTCTTTTTTCTCCCATTTCTTTACTAGATGGGAATTATGTTCAAACCACACAAAGTCCCTGCAGTGGAAAGGAAACTCAAACCATAATTATGTCCATAAAATGCCCACAGATTTTTAATCTTAAACGAATTTGCTGTTCATTTGTCAACCACTGGTAAAGTACAACAGAAATAGTAAACACAAATACCCTGCAGGAGACACACAAACACACCAAGACCTTTAGTATGTATAAATCACATGAACTAATGATAGCTCTCTTCATTTACTTATTTATTTTTGCTTTTACTATCCTCTGAAGAAACGCGCAACCGACCTCAACCCACTTCCCTACCTCAAGCAATACTTCATCAGGAAAATAGCCAAGAAAAACGACCTCGCTCTACGGCTCATAATGAGGCTGCATGGAGCATTCATTAGCATAGACAGTGTCTGCAGCCCTACGGTATGTTGGAGCTTTATGTTCGGTGACGTTTTTATTCCTACAACCATTCTGTGAGGGCTCCATAATAATGTCCAAAGAAGAAAACACATCATATATTAAAGGAACATGATTTTTGCTTCCTATTCAAATGAGCACATCTAAGAGAGTGAAGGCAAAGGGGGGGGGCAAGGAGGGGGTGGTTGGGGAATTACCCAGAGAATAGTAATTATATTCAGAGGAGGCTGTGATTTAGAGTGCGTGTTTGTTGTTTTCGTCTTCCTGTGCAGAGCAAAGGTAGGAGGCAGTGCTGCTCAGAGCAGTGACACTGGTCCTCCCTGCTCTTCCGAAGTGCATTAAACTAAATGATTGACAATGATTGAAACCACATGGAGCCTGAGGCAAATTGCCGGCACTGAGACTTGGCTCGGCAGATCCGCTGCCTCTCTGCTTTTTACAATTTGTGTGAAGGTTGTTGATCAGGATATTTGTTTGTCATAGAACCGTAGAGCATGATACGAGAGTGGGACAGTGTAAAAGTGCTTTTACACCCTGTAAGGCAGGATAGCACCCGATGATTTCTGAGAGGCTGAGCTGACATAGAGGCCTAACACATTCAGAACAGAGGCGGGGGGAAGCCAGGGCCGAAAAGGCTCCATGACTCCGCTGATGTTTGTCAATATGAGGTTGAGCGTGAGAGGGTTATGTTTAGCAGTGTCAAACCAGCTATTTGTATTTGAGATGGTGGATTCAATAGTGCTTCCACCAGGCAGGCATCAGCCTGAGTGGATTCCCATCTATTTTCCAAGTCCTCACCCTTTTAGAGTCAAGGTAGGAAGTATCAAGTTTGATGGGGAACGTAAATAGTAAATCAATATTACATCATTTTTTATTCCAGAAGTTGCATCTTAGTCAATATTCTACATCATTCATCCTCAAATCTATCTTTCAACAGTGTCATTAGCCCCACATCCATTTATAACCTTGTTAACATCAAATAAAAATATACAAAACAAAATTTAGCTTTCATCAAAGCTAAAGCAGACATACTTTTTTTAGTACATTTCAAGATCATGCTAAAAAAGAATAAATCAAAGTCTAATGATGGTACAGCCCTTTTTTGTGAAGCAGTCTTTACTTAAAAGTCCATTAAGTTGTAGAGAGCCATGATTGTTACAAATTTAAATGTGAAAAATATACAGAAATGCACATTAAACCCTTCCTTTTCATAAATGACATTTTTGTTAACCGCAGCTTAAAAATTATTTCTTTTTGAGTTGTGAGGAGCTGAACTTTGGGCATTTAGTTGCAGGCTTCAGACAGAACTAAATGTCCAGTTAATTAGTTTCCAGTGTGCAGGGGTATCTGCAAAAAAGGAGGAGGAATAGCATCAGCTGAGTCTGCTTTTCAAATTCGTGTAGCGAATGCCTTTGGGGGTGAGCCAGATGTAGTTGTCAGAGGACAATAGATGAAAAATTCCCCTAATATCATTCCTCCTCTAAAGCATTACATTACAGCTGCTGTGGCACAGGGTCTCTGGCAGCTCAGTTTTCTGTAAGACAAACATTTTTATCTTAGGCAATAAGTGGCAACAGCTCCTATCACGTAGGTACAGTATATTTCATTTATTGTATATGATGTAATAGTCATATGCAGTGTAGTAAACATTAGTGGGGAATAGCTCAATGAATACTGTTATGAAAGTCAATAGGGCTGCAATAACATAAATCAATGGTAGACAACAGCCCAAAGCTTAAGCAATGTTCTACTAAATTAGGCATGTAACAATTACAGTGGTGCTTTTTTTCCTCCCCCCCCTCCTGTGCGTGACCTTTGATTACGACTCTGTCAGTAGGGGGTAGAACACTTCATGCATGGCCAGTATGATTATTGTAGGTGGTGTAAGGTTTGCAATTTATGAGCCAAATGTGTTTGCTGTGTGTAATTTTGTGTGCACATGCATACATTTATGAGATAGATTTTGAGAGAGTTTGCGTAACGGAGAGAGAAAGAGAGAGAGAGACAGAGAGACGGGGAGGGGGGGGTGAGGAAGAGGAAGAGGGGGAGGCTGGATTAGTGTTACCTGATATCATTAAGACGGGGCTTACACAAACAATTTCATGGGCATTTTCTGTTTACAATCCTCTGTTCTGTCCGGACTTAAACTGCAGCTCGAATTGAAGACATACCTCATATTCTCCTCCAAATGTAGCCCGAGGGAGACCGCTATTCTTTTCCCAAAGCCTTAAATAATGTGGTCTATAACATTTTTCATTCAGTGACCCTCTGTTCTGGGCTGTGTGTTGAATATTTTAATATGGTAAGATCTTAAACCTTTTTACAGTGCTCTCCCTCCTCCTCATTTTTATTCCCCGGCTCCGTCTAAAATCACAAAACAGTAGTGTATCAAAACAAAAGGAATTGCCTTTAATCCCTCTGCCTGGCGTTTACAAGGGTCATTATGGTTACTTTTGAAGACGTGCAAAATGATGAGCTAGGTAAAGTACCATCTAAGGGGAACCCTCGGTAATTGACCTTGCTGTCTTGAGCCTAGTCAGCAGGCAATAAAGAATGGTTAAATGTTAAGGCAGAAACTGAAGTGCTTGAAGGGCTACACGTACTTTACATTAACGAAATAATGGCCCGGCTTATTTCATATTCTGTGTGAAACCAAGGTCGCCATTTATAGTTGTTTAATAGGCACATGTGGGTGCAAAACTCTAATTTGAACAAGTTGGTAGCTCTGCATGTTTGCGTGTGTGTGCTTTTAATGGAGCGACAAACAGGAGAATGTCTGTGTGTGTGTGTGTGTTTGTGCACTTATGTGAGAATATCTAAATTTCTCGGAGGCTTTTCATGCCGGGGAGAAAACGAATATTGGAATGATTACCAGTTTGATTAACGATGTGACTTAACAGGTATATGAGTTTTCTGATTTAACAATGCAGATATATCAGCTCAG
>JANJYP010092534.1:0-22621 GCA_024605115.1 Rastrelliger brachysoma | reverse complement strand
AAAAAAAAAATATGTCTGACAGATCAGAATGCTACTTTATTTCATTAATAATTACACTGATTATTTATGAAGATATTTCAATTACAATCTCTTCGATTAAATCTTGCATCAGAAAGGGTCATCTCCACATTTGAGTCACTCCAATAAAGATCATGCACAGCATGTGTGTGCCTGATAGATTTCCTACAGTTGTACATTTGTCCAGTCTGACATTTTTGACTTACAGAAGGAACAGTGTGGGATAAAGAGTTAGCCATGGCACCAGTCATAATCCACCCTTCAAAAGAGCCAGATGGAGGGGTTAAGGTTTCAGTCAAAATATTGTTTTTGGATTGAGGTGTGTGCTCACTCTCTCACTCTCGCAATCTTTCTATGTTCTTGTCTTTCTCAACCTTTTTCTCTGGTACTCTCCAGCTCTCTTTGTAACCCTCCTCCTGCTGTGTTTTATCAGATCCTGTCACAGGGGGCCTCTTATAAAACCAACAGAGCTCATCAGGATAGAGCTCTAGAGGACCAGTTCAGTCAACCTTTCTCAATCTACTGCAATCCAGGTTGGGTTTAGGCCTCAACTGGTATTTATCAAGCATATCAGATGTGGAGTGCTGATTTTAAGTCAGCACTTCAAATCCTTACCGAGAGTGAATCGTGATGAAAATGATGGTTAAAGGTAACTGAGCAGTGGTCCTAAATCAGCAATCTTACCCTGAGACGCTTGATAAACATACAGTCCCTGAGTTTGTGTCTGGGCTGGTGGGGCTGTGGGGCAGAAAGGTATGTGCTTAGTGGTGATTGTGCTGCTGCCTCCCCTCATTCTCCGAAGCTGAACACACACAGAGCGACCTTGTGTGGAGAGGAGGGCTGGGCAGACACGCTGAAGTCAGCTCACACCACAGAGTGCACTGTATAGGCAAAAGAACAAAAGATCCATCTGGGTTCCACAATATTAGCATTGTTTCTGCAATAATATATAGTACTTTTATTATTTAAAAAAAATAAAAGAAAACAAATATGCATGCATTCTAACTAGCGATTGTCATAAATATCAGCTCCAAGACTGTAGGGTAGCACCAGACTACTGTAGAGTTGTTATAAAAGTGCTCATAAATCCACCCAGAGTTACATAAACCTGTCAGTGTGTTCATTACAATAATTACTTTAATTTTGTGTTGATGATTTAATGATAAAGCAACAGGAAAAAAAGAGAAAATAAAACAGTGAAAAGGAGTTCTCAGAGGAGATGCCATGCCATGTTTCCTGTTGAGCGCCTGTCACCTCTCAACTGACAGAACCTTTTTGTGTTTTACTGCTGGCATAGCCCACAGTGTTGTGAGCCATAGCATGGACACACAGTTGTGCCCTCAGTGACACATAATATCATGCACAAGCACACATGTGTGAGTTAAGTTAATGCCATACTTACAGGGCACTACAATACAAACACATAAATAAATAAACATAAAATAAATACACTAATATCCTTACAACCAAGCCAGACTTTGCCCTCCTCATTTGATTAGGACAGGATGTACTATTACCTTGTTCTTTTGGTTAATAGTGTGGCACAGACTGCCACGCTACTCTCTGTTTTTCCCCTCCTTGACCCTGGTACACTCATAAAAAGACAGTCCCTCCACTTAGTCCTTCCACCGCCCCACTAAAAGGGAGACAGCTAAAATGCCCTCTCACCAGGCCTCTACTGGCAAGGCAGTATATTCTGGGGAAGCCTTCAGCCAAAAAACACAAGCCAACGCATGAACGAATGCAGAACAATGTGGATGTGTGTGTACATGTAAATGGTTGTGTATTATTCAGGCTCTGTGGTATCAAAAGCAACCACCATGTGAAAGTTACTTTGATCAAGACACCAAAACCCTCTCTCATCTAGGGATGTCATAATTAAATTAACTCCCACCATTATCCATCAACCCCCCCTCCACCTTATCCTAGCCCCACCCCAAAAGATTACTGAATTCCTGTCCATGAGGTCATTATGGCCAGGCACTCATTCCTAAATGTATAGGGGTAACGGGTAGTCATGGTGACAGAAATTTCCAAAAATAAACAGATTACTTGATTACCTTTGCCCAGAAACATGTAAACAATACAGCCAGATCAATACAAAATATATTTCACTGTCAGAGGAGTGTGAATACCTATCATCAAGGGAACACCACTGTTTTATCTCCTCTCACGGTGGATTTCCTCTTTTGGATGTATTCTGGGAAAAATACCAATCTATATTCTACTCATCTTTCCTTTATATCATCAATCTCCACATTAGCAAATTGGTTGATTTAAGAGGGATATATAAGACATTAATTTGCGTGCATCATTCACTGTCATTATCTGCATTGGCTTATGGCAGCAGGTATAAGACGCTGACTGGAAAATACTTGATAAAAATACAATTACCTCTGAGCCACCCCCACAAAACTCAGCTAATGTGAAAACAGTCACAGAGGATATTACGTCTTAAGCTTGTTGATACTTACATTCTACTGAATGTATCATTTAGAAGGAGAAATGAAGGATGAAAAAAAGACTTCAAGTCAAGATGCCAGAAGCTTATGGAAACTGAAAACTTCTCTCTTGGATGGAGACGTGTGATTTTTATCAGGTACTAATGGAAAAACTACATTTCCTGAGCATTGTGGTTCTTTGAAAAAACAAGACTGTAGGCGGATTTTAGTCATAGGTATACTTAGGTAAATGAGCTTATAATTACCAAATTATAGGTGTATACCATTGCACCTGGTATTTTGACATTAAACAAGATGCTATCAATGCTGGCTAATCTCCTCCCTTGGATAATTTATTTATGAATCACATAGATTTCACTGATGCCGGTTATGAAAGGAGTAATAGTATTTTGTAACTGCAAAGGGTATTTAAAGTGTTTTGCAGCTGTGATATCCTAGGTCATCAAAAATAGAAAAATAATAATGTTTAAATGGGCTTTCAATCCATAAGAGTTTTGCCTCATTTAATGTAGTATGCTATCTATTCTGTCAAATGTTTACAACAAGGTTAAGGAAACACATCGAAGGTTTGTTGGATATTCAAGATATTCAGCCCCACAGCTCTGTTTCTAAAGCACATGTGACTAAATGAGAAGAATGTTGTCCATAAATTGGGGATGTGTGAAGGGGGGTGGGGAGGGGAATCTTTTTTTGCCACACTGAAGATGGCAGCATTCTTGGGGTGGCAATAATCCAGGGCATATATGCCAGTGCTGACAAAGGTCCGGGGTGTGTGTGCTAATGTGTGTGTATCACTGATCCCTCAGAAGGCTAAATTTACCCAGGAGTGAAGGGGACAGGTGGATTCAGTTGGGACAGAGGGGTAGTGGTTGGGGGGTGGGGGGTTCATTGGAAAGTACTAGACTGGGTTTCAGTTCAGATAGAGATAGAGATTGGGGGAAAACACACAACCCAAATCAGGGGTTTCTATTCAAAGCCAGCTGGTCTGGCTTTATTACATGCAGGACATTTATTTTAAGGGTATTTTTTGTTTTGTTTGTCAACTATCTTTTTTGTTTTACTTTCTTTTAAAACATTTTTTAATAGTTTGATTGAGCTGGGCCTCAGCTGGTGCTGCAGGGTGTAACTTCCTGGGGAAGCAGAGAAAAACGGCACGGGTGAGTTTTCACAGTACACCTATTCCCTTTCCTTTTTTCTCCCTCTCCTCTCTTTTTTCTCACTCTCCGTTAGGATTTTAAAACAGACTCAGTACAGTAGGTCATGACATGTTTAACAGATTAAGCCATAATGTTGATATTTGAGCCTCTTTTGCCAAAATGTTCTGAGATTTATTTGGAAATGTTGCTGTCTTATTGTATCATTATAACCTTCCTGGATTTAGTGAATGATGTCTTTGTCATGTAGTCAAATACAGTAATGACTCTACCAGTGTGAACAAAGCCAAAATATACATTTAATTCATGTTTACTTTGAATTTTCCTTACACCTGAACTAAGTAGAAAGAGAAGCTCCACTGCTGAAGGAGGAGTCATGTCCCAGCTGTTGCCAATCATCTCTGTNTCTTTGGTACATGGCGTCTCCGGGCATGATGTGGTTACAATAGACTTTTATAGAAGTCTACGTGTGTGTGTGTGTGTGTGTGTGCATGTGCGTGTGTGTGTGTTTAAGCTTTTAAAGTCTACATTTTTATTTCTCTAAGGCAAGACAAATGGTTTGAGTCGCTAAAGTGGAACTTTATATTGTGTTGTTTCTCTGTTTCTAATTCTTCACAGTCAGTTTAGGTTACTGGTACTTTTAAGGGTAATTGCTTAGAACATCTGATTGCACAGACTGGAATTATCAGTGAGAGAAAAGAGCATGGTCATAACTTACTGTTTGCTTTGAAAATGACTCATTCCCTCAAGGTAGCTACCTAAGTGGCAAATACACACTTCAGCAGCAATATATGTCACAGAGTTGAGTGTTTAAGCAAGACATTCAGGGCACACTTTTGAGACAAAGAAAAAAAATCTACAAATCTGCAAGGGTTTTGTTCCTCACCAAATGGTTTTGTGGGACACATAAGAAAGGTTTTCTAGTGCAGGGCACTTGTCCCAAAACAACCTAATGGAATTTCATCCTAAAGCAAAGGCTTTGTTTGATTCAAATGAGCGGTGAATGCCTTTATCAGATATTTTTCTTGAACTTTTGATGTAACTGTAGCTTTTGGCTGAACTAAGAGGTAATATTATTCCTGAATGTGATATCCTTGTATTTTATGGTTTAAAATATGTTTTATACTTAATTTTCATCTGATATTTGTATTGTAATATTTGCCATCACAATGGCAGTTAACACTAATAATGAAAATGAAAATATTTTGACACTTTGAATTCCAAAGATCAAAGCTATACTGCAACTGAAGCAAGCTGAATGGTGTAAATTAATATACAATTAAATGTAAGCAATCACTAAAGTAATACTTTTTGTTGTGCACTTAGGTCACCTGATACCTGGGGAGAGTTACTGTCCCTCTTGCTGTTAACCCAATGAGGCAGGACCTGAGAAACTTTGACCCAGTTTACAGGAACTGCTCAGTCCTCACTTATTAGCTTTTCTGCCCCTGAATTCCACTGCTTTGATGGTCAGTGGACTTGAGGAAACGAGTTGTTTTCTTTCTCTGTAGGGTGGCGAGCGCTCTTACGCAGTTGCCTCTGCCTTTGAAACTCACCTCATCCTGTCATTTTACCTTCACGCTCTGCTTCTAGTTGCATTGTCACTGTTCTTTCTGTAGTATGAATATAGAGAAATTTTTGTTTATCCTCACTGATGATGCCTGAAATGTAAATACAAATGACATTTAATTTTATTAAAAGTTATACAGATGACAAAAACTGAAACTTGCTCAAATGTATCATCAAAGACAAAGAGACTTGTAGTTCCTGCAGGTTTCAGTTTGTTTACGTAGTTAAAGTGGAATGGTATTTAATGTAGAAATTTAATGCAGCTTTTCTAAGATTTTGACTAGTGTTCTCCTGTAAATAAACAGGAAGGTTAAGATACAGTGTAGAAGTAATTAGTTGTTTGTTTATTGTGTAAGGCCGCTGATAGAGAGCAGAGCAATAGTTAGTTTCCATGGTTATTTGGTGAGTACCACTGATCCAGATGCTCTTGAGGTACTTAAATTATGTCACTACAGAGAGGGCATTTCATTTTAAAACAAATTATTACTGAACCAAGAACTATTACACACATGGAAGCAGTTTGATTTGCAACAGCATGTAAAGTGCAAGTATCGTTGTTTCATAGTAATGGCTTGCAGTAACAGCATAGTAATTTTGCCCTTTTTTGCTTTCATTCTCATCTGTCTTCTTTATTATTTAATTTTGGAATATTTCCAGCAGCGGTCCGACCTCCTGTATCAAAACTCTCTTTCCATCTACCCCCCTGAGCACTGTCAAGGCCAGAAAACAGTATGACGCTCCGCTGCCACTATACAACGCCTGTGTGCCGGGGCCGCCTAAATCTACAAAACACGAGTGCTGGCGCGAGGCAGCTCTTTTGATCTGCAGCTAATCTCAGTTGCCTGCCTCCCCTCTGATCATGTCTGAATAAGAATGAGTCGGGGGTGATCCTGAAGGCACAAAGAGCTTTAGACGCTGCCGCTCGTCTGTCGAGATCCACCATGTAACACGGGCCTGCGCTGATGGTCGCTAGGCTTCGCTATCACACATCAGAGCTGGGGAAGCCTCATTTAGACACACATTATATTCCGCTCCACTTGCTTTTCTTCACAGTGAGATGCTATTAGCTGCTTGTTGAGAGTGTGGGAGAAGTTGCATAGCCATGCTGAGTGATCTTTAATTTTCAAAGGAATTGGCTAAGGTCAACAGCTACAGGAGGGACTGCTGTGTAATGGTTACTATGGGATTTAGAAACAGTGGTTACTATAGGTTTGTTGCTATATTTGAATGTATAATAACATACAGTTGGGTCCTCATAATTCAAGCATGTCATCAGAAAAGTAGTGAAGAAAAAAAAATACTAATAAACTTTGTGAACTGCACAGATTGTTGTGTTGTTTAAACACTGATAAGATCAATTTGGGATAAAATTCCTTGTCAAGTTATGTCTTTCAAAAAGGAGCAGACACTGTTGTTTTTTTTCTTGAGGAGAGTCCCTTACATCAATATATAACTGTGACTCAAAATCTTCTCCAATTCTAGTTTGTAGCAGTTCTTAATTTATGTCACGAGTGTTTTGATGAGTTGATCATGGAACTTGTTAAGACATGAGATCTTTTTCCACCGCATATATTTAACACTAATAATGTTTCACACACAGTTTTTGCACCACTTCAGGAAACACCGATGAGCACCCTTTGAAAAGAGACAAAAAAAGTAACATTGGCATCTCGCCTTTATGGACACAATTAGAGAAAGGGCAGCGAGAACAATGAATTACTGTCCCTGTGTTGGAGCAGTTCATAGGGAATTATTTTCCACCCATTCAAAAGGAGGAAAAATCATTAGCAGAAAGTGAGTTTCTTTTTTTCCCTCACATGAAGCAATCTAGTATAGACAAAAAGAACTTTGAGCCCCTGATACACAGACAAAATGTATGGCAGTTACACTTGCTACAGCATCAAGTAGACAGGGAGAAAGTCATCAGGGAGTGTCAAAGATTAGAATTAAATCTAAATAATTTTAATGTTTGCATATGTGACAATGATGATTATTTAATTCTGTTTAAATGAAATTACTTCCCTTGTATGTTTAGATGAGTCCTCTGAATGAAAATAGTATTATGCTAACCAGCAAACTGGAATAATGCTGAGTTAAAAATGATTGGTTGAACTTTTTATGGGGATACCTCCAGTTAAACCATGTGATAACCAGTTTATTTTGTTCTGAGAAGTGTGCAGAGCTCCCCTGCAGACAGAAAATCTAATTACACAGCAGTGTCCAAAGGCACATCTATCAGCAGTGTGCTCTTCATACTGCATGTGCCAGGCAGGGTTTTGCATTCATGACATACATGATATTGAAGTAAAGTAGGCAGTCTTGACAGTTTTATCAACAGAAAAATTTATGGATATTAAAACTGATTAATCAAATAATATATTGATATTACCTCTACACATCTAAATGTTTTTGGAAGGTTAATCCAAGAGATGGCATTGTATTTTGAAAAATAATTGAAAGTGACACAATCCCAAATAAATTCCCAGTTAAATCAATCATCATTTGAATACTTAGGTTCAGTACATCTCATGAATTTTGACAAAAGTCTCTGGCACTTACACTTGTGTGACTCTTAAGGCAGGCAAAATTGTGCTGTGCTGTGTGTGTGTGCGTGCGTGTGTGTTCATGTCTATATGTACACATACTGTATACATGATAAGATCAGAAAGTGAGCAACAGGTCCGATCAACAGCTTGCCCAGCGGCACTGTGTCTCAGACAGTCAGCGCAGTCACAGGACCATGGGGCTTTTCCTATGATGTAACTGGAGCATCAGGCAGAACAAAGGGAAAGCTTGTTGTTCAGCTTGTGCCTCATCCATAATGCATAAAAGGTGTACAGACAGAATCCTGTTGGTTAAACACGACACATGCAAATCACCAGTGCTGTCTCATATTTGACACTGCTCAGCAAGGGGTCGTTATGTGGCCATTATGGTCTCATAGGCCATCTGACTTTGTTATTATTACATTTAGGCCTATTTTGTGTGTTCTGAACTGTTCTGGACTGTAAGGACAAGGAAGTATATGAAATGGTAGAGGGAATTCTATGCTGACCAGAGTTAATGGTGAGACTTACACAGAAGTACTGTGTTATTGAAATTAACACTCTGTATGCTTTAATTGAAAAATGAGTCATACTATCATAGAACACAGAATCTAATGTAAACAAACAGAACTCTTCCTATTTATTGCAGTTGTCTATTTATTGCAACTGACCAAAGCTCTAAAACATTACATGATTTTCATCTTTTTAGTGATTTATTGAGAAGGAAAGGGAAAAAGTAAATATGATAGAATTACTACTGTGATTCAAATATAAAGCGTTGTAATTGACACAGATTACATTATAAAGTATTTACAATTAAGATATGCATGTATTCATGACATATTATCATAAAGGTGTTTACAGCTAGGTGCTAGTGCACAGGGTTTTGACAGTTTGAACAAAAATATTTCTTTCATTTGTAGAATTATCAAGATATTATTGCCTTGGCTGCAGGTTAAATATAGGAAGGAGAATGACACCTTTATATTACAAAAGCTCATTTGAGTGTACAAGTAAACACTTTTCGAGAATCATGAATTTCTTTGTTTTATATATTTTGTAATAAGAGGACATATGATTTCAGTTAATTAAAAGTGATTCCCTCACCTTTGCTCCCCTAATTATACCGTACAGTAGTACAATTCCCGCGACTGTAATTACTGATGATATTGCCCTCTGAGTTTCATTATAAACCTTATTAATAAGGAGCTCCAAATCATGTGTAATATAATGCTTTGGATGACTTACAAAGACCAAATGTAGATCGGCAGGGAAATGTCTCCCATCTCTATACAGTATAAGTGTGAGATGGCTTTTAAGGGTTGATGTTCAAATCTTCATGCTAATCTAGTCCTTTACAATGAGAATAAAATATGTTAACATGAACAAAAAATACATATAAAATTGAGATTTAAGTGGTTTAAATGTTTGTTAATTTGCAAATATTAGTGGAATAACACATAACATTTCAGTCACGCATCTGTAATATAGCACTGGTGCATGCCACTTAAATCTACATCACTTTAACGTGGTTTATCAGACTGACACTAGCCTTTAAAAATGCTAAACAGTTGCCTAACCGTATTGTGGCAATATAATTATGAATCAATGACTCTCAAAACTATTTCTTTTTGCAACACATATCTTCAGTTAAGGGTAAACTAAAACCTTAATTCATTAAATGTATACCACAAGATTAATATCAATTAAATATCAGCACGAGGTAGTGACACTTGAGTCTAAAATACTGTCATTGGAGCTGCTCTTCAAAGTGTAAGACAATCTAAGACTAGATAAAGAAGAAGACAGACACAAACACCTACACACATATTCAGTACACAGAAGTGCAAAAGTAAGACCTATAGATCCCCAGCTGAGCTTGTGAGTTAAATTGGCCTGCAGGTCTTGCTGTGCCCCCTGTGAAGAGTTTGGTCGTCACATCATGTAGCATCAACCTAGTGTCAGAACACCAAATGTCTCTCAAATTCATTAGGGGATGAACACAGAAAGAATGACGGAAAGCAGTAAATACCACATAAAGCTGGAAGCATCTTCAGACATGTCTGACATACAAGGAATATTTTATGTGTCTTGCTTCTGTAATAGCTGGCTAATTCTCAGGAGCAGTGAGGCAGACTGCTTGACAACATCATCTAGTGTGACAGGCAGATTGTGTTTTCACGTGTGCATGATCGACAACAGATTGCACTGAGCCCGGGCTGTTCCTGTTTGCCCTGGAAATGTGTTTGTGTTTATCTTCTGCTTGAGAGAGGCATTCCTTTCTTTCTGCCTCCGTTACAAAAAAACACACATTTTCAGGCGAGCTGTTCTGTGTGTGTGTGTGTGTGTGTGTGTGTGTGTGTGTGTGTGTGTGTGTGTGTGTGTGTGTGTGTGTGTGTATGTGTGACACATGCTGTGAAGTGACTGCCAGAAAGAGGCTTAAGAAACAGTCCAAGCAAGATCAATATCAGCAAACCGCACTTATGTGTTTGACTTAACATCCAGTCGCAGTTTCCCCTTTCTCTTTTTATGCACTGCTGATGCCAAACCTCACAAAAATTGCATTTGCCCAAAAGCCTAAAGTGTGTGTATACACACTGTGACATATTTGAAATTACATAATTGTTTTGGCAAACTGTTGATTTTTTTTTCCTCATCAGATTTTGATGAGTCTGTCAACCTACTCCTGAACACACAAACACCTAAAGGGACAATGGATGGCAAGAAACTAATAATGCAGTTAGTTTTAATTAAGAGGAAAATACTTTGATTCAAGATAATACAAATGCCATATCATGTAGTGTGTTTGTCTTGTTTACATTCTCTTATGTATCTTACTCGAAATTTATCAGCTGTAAAAAAACACAGTGTTAAACACTCTGAATGACACAATGCAATGTAATAATAATGTGGATATAATGTTCTGAGCTGTTTCCATCATTTAGATTTAGCCAAGACCCCCACTTGGCACTCTCATGAGCAAAATATACAGTAGGTCTTCCCTACTTTGCATTATGAGCATAGAACGAGGCTGTTAGCATGCTTTCACTATAAGTTTATCCCTGTAGACGAGTCAGACAGTCATTTATGAATATGCATGAGTCAGTGTTTGCCTCGTTTAATGATTTTTCACCATTCAAATATATTCAATCCACCTCCCCCCATTTATTCCTCTCTATTTCATATGGCCGTTACACACACACATAAACATAGATGTTAACATGGATCTTGTACACAGTATGCAAAGTCCACGCACATAAATACAAACAATTACCATTTCACATGTGGTTTCACCTTTCCTTCTCTTACCAGGTGCCAACCAAAGACAACCTCAAGCATTGTGAACACTGAAAGGACCTCTCTGATGAATCGCTGCCAGACAGCATAGAAAGCTACTGCAATACGGCAGACGAAGGAACTTTGAATGTATGTATGATAACGCAGGCACCAATAGGTGTCTACATTTTTGACAGATTTAAGGAAGGTATCAGTTGCACATACTAAGAGATCTGAGAGGAGGATTTGTGTTTGTTGAGGGTGTCATATCTGTAAACTCAATGTTTCATACATTCTGATATCTGATGCCATTGATATCTGCCATGTTGCATTTATGAACCCCATATCTAACAGACTGCACCTTATTGATTATTATAGAGTTCTGGGGGCCAGAGGAAATGCTATTAAAGATTAAAGGGTCAGGTGATGTGAAGGTGGTATCCCGAGTCATCAGACACCAGTGGGTTCAGTTACAAACTGTAATGTCCACCCGTCAAGCAGATTAGCCAGCTTGATTTATTTATTAACTGATTTCATGTCTCATCATTTCCTCCTCTGACTGGCTGCATACTGAACATAGCTTGCACTTCACAGGTGAACATCAAAAGGAGGAAAGATTAGGACACTGCTTGGTGTCCACTTACACTTTACACAGTCTGTAACAAATATGCACACAAAGTTAAGCTAATAGGGAGAATGCTTATTTCATTGTATTAAGACATAAACGTGTAAAGACTTAGTTAATTAGAATATGAGGCTGATGTGAGCTAATAAGTAAAAAGTGTGTATTTCCACACACAGCAAATACAGTGAAGTGACAATATGATTAACAACCTAAAAGAGGTGGAATACCCTGCATTTAGTTGTTTGGAATGGAAATTGTAAAGATTATTTTTTATAAAACCTCGAGCTTCCAAAATGACACTAATGAAACCCTATAATCATATATATTTCTTTTTATGAAGATGGGTTGATGAAAACTCAAGTGTGGGGCCTAATGTTGTGATAGAACAGGCTTCATTTAAGACAACCAAATCTTTAAACTGACACAGCAGCCGTATAATGTTAGTATAATAGAGCTGCAGTATTACAAGGACTATCTGGGATACATCTCTGTACATAAAGCCATTGTGCTGCCTGTCTGGGTCTTATCTGAAGTGGCAAACTTGCTGTTCTAATTGTTATCTTCACACTAATAGAGTGGATGTTTTGAAATCATTTGGTCGGATGGATAAAGGCTTGGTAATTCCCCATGCTTACTGTCTGTGTCAGGGCTTATCTGTTGGAGATAGCTGGGTCCTGGAGGATGATTGGTGGCATGCAGGAGGTGGAAAGTTTGCAATGACTGAGAAAGGAAGCTGTATTCATTCTGCGCAGGCTGGAAGAAATATACTGAGAACTGAATTGTTTAAGGGTTACTGAATCGGATTTAGGAGTCGACTTTACATTTGATTGTCAGTTTTTGTCAGTCAAAAGTGTATTATGACATCCAGTCTAGCAATGAGATAATCTCATTTACTCCTCAATGAAATCAATTTAGTTATATTCTTTTTTTTCTTTTCCTATGTGTTAACTTTTAGCCTACTTGCAATTTGATGTGATATGCATGAAACAACAAACTGTATCTNCACAAAAAAAAAAAAAAAAAAAAAAAAAAAAAAAAACATTAACTTTGGCAGCTCGGATTTAGCTGTGTAAAGTGGACTGCTGATGCTTAACGTGCTCTCCGTTGGTTCATTAGTTAAAGCACACATTCCCCATCATCTTCCTCTAGTGGTCCTCTCTGAGCAGTTAATTGTGCGTCCACTATATCGCGGCTGGCGCGATAATAAAGCATTAGGAGCAGTGCCTCTTTCATTAGTTAGGAAATGTGAGCCCGCCCCTTTTCAGGAGTCAAAAAAAAAAAAAAGAAAAAGAAAGAAAAGAAAAAAAATCGATTATTTCTCCTTGTACAGAGAGAGGAGAGGGTTTAGGGGAAAGACTCGGCCAGGACTGTGGGAAGGAACAGAAACAGCCTCTCAACATCAAGCTCCAGACGTCCAGCAGTAGACCAGCAGCACCTCCACTACCACTGCCGCCACACACCGGGTCTCTCTTCGCTCATCGGCACCACGCTGAGAGACCAGGCTAAGCGTCCTCAGCGCCTCCTAAGCAGACACTGTCCGATTACAGAGAGAGANAGAGAGAGAGAGAGAGAGAGAGAGAGAGAGAGAGAGAGAGAGAGAGAGAGAGAGATTGTACTTCTCCATGACATTATAGAGACTCCTACCGCGCACTGTAGGTTACTTTTTTTCCATCCCGGCGACGTCCTCTGCTAAGTTGCGCTCCTGTATTTTAAGTTCGTCTAGGCGAAGTCNCCCTCCCGGCGACGTCCTCTGCTAAGTTGCGCTCCTGGATTTTAAGTGCGTCTAGGCGAAGTCCGTCTTCATCAACCAGCGGCTTCAACATCCCATCAGTCGGTCGGACCAAACAACCGGCGGACCGCTTGCGTCTATCTCACACTTCACCCGGACAAGATTTCATGCTAAATAAAGTAAGTGCCGCGCTCACACTGTTCGCCACTCACTTGCAAAAACATCTACAAGACAAGTTGCATCAGATGATCTTTATTTTTAATCTTTCGGGGGTAAACTTGAGGGTCTATTTTGATGCGCGCTGCCTCCTCAACAAAGTACAGTAACTACGTCTATTGATTTGTTGTGACCCCGATCGACTTTTGCCGGTAACAACTATGCCATATAATTACAGGCTGACATCAAATAGCTGTTTATGGTCTATTAGGAGAGTCAAGGTCTGTCTCGTGTTTTAGTGTTACTGCTGTGTCGACCTTGTGTAGCTTTATCATGTCCACATGCAGGCGCACAGACCCAAAGCCACAGCTACTGAATAGATTGCCCTCCTTAATATATCACAATACAGAATATGTTACACTTTTCTGTGCTATTGGATGCGTTGGAAAAGTTACACTTGTAGGTTAACATGCAGGTTTCGACTTACCTAATATTCTTGTCAGTCAAGTAATCTGATTAGAAACTTAGTTAAGAAAATGTAAAATAATAATGCAAAAAAAATACATCCAACTTTTTTAAGTTTTTTAATATCAGATCATTTGTTATATTAAATTTAAAAAGTAGGATACCCCACTACACTTTAGGCAGTCTTTGTTTGAATGAATGCTACTTTTGAACTATTAATTAAACGTATACTGATCTGAGGTGCACTGATGAACCATAACTTTTTGTCACTTCAGATTAAACCAGGATAACCTGGTCACTTTCTTAAATATGTTGGATGTTTAAAATTAAACATTTTTTATCCAAAAATACAAATGGGACTCAGCTTATCCAACCTATTTAAATGTCAATTCATATAGACCATAGTGACAGTTAAAACTGTGCTGTAAATCAGTGTTTCAGAGATGGTTTGTCATGTTCAGGCTGAATTATAATTTCTTCACTGAAAATTGTTTAAACTTATTACACTACAGCGAGAATGATTTATTTATATGGTGAGTTTAGTTTAGTCTCCTGTGGCACCTGAACCTGTTGCAGTGAGAGGTTTAATAATGACACTGTAATTAACCTGTGGCAACTTTCACATAATGCAGCTTTAGAAATAAAATTGTATTTGTTTTATATTAAAGCAACTGGGCCTACTCATGAAATCTGAAGATGAGGTCTGAAGCCTTGTAGTCTACGTTTTAAAATTGCCACAGCATTGTTCGTGTAATTTAGACCGGTTGTACAACTGACTAAACTGTGTAGATTTAATTCATGCTTACTGTCAGCTTAAAAGTATAACTTTTTACTCATATTTGTGTGAATTAGTTTTTGTTACAGATTTTTTTTTTACCACTTTGATGAATACAATAGTGAAACGACTGTTCATTTTAAACCAATAAATGCTGTTAAATTAGAGGTAGTTGAAGTTACTTAAAATGGATAATTCTGATATTATAGTCAGCAGATTTTGAGATCGACAAACACCATTAAATTTGAAATACAGTATATTAATGAAGAATTTCGAAGGCACTTTGGAAATGTAGATTTTTTTAAGTGATAAAGTGTTGCTGTCTGCGACAGCATATCCACCTAATTTGTGACTCTGTGAAAAGCATAATGCATGCACTCAGTAATTTAGCTTGATTACATTTCACAGTTAGTTCCATTTGAAAAAAAGAAGATACCGTCTCCATAGCATATGTTTATAGTTGAGATACATTCAAAAATGTAGTCCTGGATGTAGTGTACTGTGTATTGTCACACTACTTTTGTAATCTTTTATGCTGTTTTATATCAGTTGTTTACTCGTGAAGAAAATATTTCAAAGTGTTTTAGACTATAAAAAGATTTTACACATCCTTTCCTTCTTTTGCCCATTGTCAATGAAGTTGTTCTGTGTGGCCTGTCTGGCCTGTTGCTCTCTTGGGATTTAGCGTTAGGTTAATCCGCTCAGAGGAAGGTGAGCGCTCGCATGTGGACCCACGATTACACACAGAGGACTCTGTCAGCCAAGCTCTGTAATCTCAGAGACCCTGTACAAACACACACAAACATGCACACACACACATATGCAGTTGCAGGCAAACACACACACACACAAACACACACGCACACACACACACACACACACACACACATTGACAAAAGCATGGTCTGTATCGTTTTCCTCTATGTCTTGCTGCTATGCAGATACACACACATGCACACACCGACACCCACACTATCTGGCCTGCGCTACTTTTGTTTCTCTTATTCTCTTAAGCCCTCTCCCTCTTGACAAATCATTTGGGATTTTGGGCACTGATTCACAAAACCAACAGTGACAACACACTCTTACCCTTCTCACAGAGAGGGATTAGAAGGTCACGTGTCCATGTGATTGGCTAGGGCATTGAGCCGATTGTCAGGGCACTTTACTGTACACCAGGGGCTCAGTAAAGCTTTAGTTAAGTGAAGGGAAGGGACACATTGTGTGCCATGGTCAGGGTTTTGCCATGTATTTTATAAAAGCGGTCAGACGAAATCAGCATAGGAGGGACTGTTGCTAATGTCTTCAATAATAAATGTCTAATATAATGTCTATGAATGTGTGAATACTTAGCTTTACTGGCTGGTTGTGACAAGCATGACCAGAAAGAAAGAATTAGACTCACAGTGCTGCAAGATGTAAGCTATCTAGCTTGTATCTTAAAAAAAGAAGGGGTGAAGTGCTGCCTCAAAGCATAGTTATTTAATACTGTACAAAAGGCACATTTCAAGATTCCCTCCTTATGGAAAACCAGATCTATGAAAACATTATTCTTAATGGAAACATCAGAAGCATTTATGTTTAAGCAAATAATTTAATAGCCCCTTTTGCTATGCTTTAAAGTTTTTTTCACTAATGGTTTCAAATATTTTGGAAGGGGTTTGCAGAGTTTGCTCAGTTAAACATCAGTAAAACACTCATTTGCAGATTGCAGGTTGGCAAGATCTGGAGGTAGATATTGAAGTACTGTAATTGGACTTCTTGCCCTTTGGCTCAAATGAGAAGGTAATATAAGAGTCAATTGTAGGGAATCATATTTACCTCATCTATATAGGGAAAATATAATATCTTAAACTGTCAAGAGACATCCTTGTATATATCCTTAGAAAAACGCAGTATATTTTGGTTTAGTAATCTCAAATAAATGTTATACATGACACGTAAAATCTAAATGTGATACAATAAAGGTCTCTTATAAGCTCATTTATTTGGCACAAATAGTGTGAACGTGTTCACTTTTTTCTCACCTGTTTATAAGCAGATGAAAATACTTATGTTTTATAATAACTCAAGGGCTAGTTGTGTTCCTATTTGTTGCAAAAGGTGCTCCCTCTTTTGCTACATGGGAGGAAATGTCCTCTTTTTTGATTTTTACACATTTTTATAGTACTAATCTGGATCTGCCATGACCTCTCTGTGCATGTATTTACTCATTTTGGACTGATCTCACTTTCATTTTCCTGCTCTGCATCTTCAAAATATTTAGCCAAATTTTTTTTGCCTTAGGAGCACTGTCTGTATATCTTCATAAGAGCTGCAATTACTTGCAAAACTAAATAATAATCTAAAGTAAATAACACAGTCCTTGAATGGTTTATAGTGGATTTAATGCATATATTTGAATATGTCCTGGTTTTTGCATAATGATGCAAAGTCTTCTTCTGTCTCTATCTAGTAATTAGCAGTGACGTTCAGCAACTTTCTCTGTATGCTGTAAGTGGATGGGGGGGTATGGGGTTTGTTCACTGGGGTGTTAAAGATCACAGAGGAATATATCAGCCGGAATATATCAGCCTTTGATGTTTAATTGTATTGTAAAACACACTTTAGAATATTTCTGCATAAAGTAGACTTCTGGCTGTGTTGTGCTTTGTGTTTGCTGTTTCTTTGTGTGTTTGTCAGTATGTGCTGTATGTCTGGGANGTGTGTGTGTGTGTGTGTGTGTGTGTGTGTGTGTGTGTGTGTGTGTGTGTGTGTGTGTGTGTGTGTGTGTGTGTGCGTGAGTGTCAGCGCACTGGAATGTTTGTGCTTTCGTGTTTTTTTTTTTGTTTTTTTTGTCTGAGTTTTGTGAGGTTGCTGCTGGTGTATATTCAAATGAAAATGCGTGTATTTCTTATTCTCCTTTATTCTCACACTGAAGAGGGTAGGATTTGATGTCTGGGATGATGGAGCAGTCTGGAAAACAGTGTCAGTGCGAGGGCTGAAGAGGCAAACTGAGAAGACTGATGCACACATAGACAGGGAGACTCTCTCACACACACACACACACACACACACACACACAGAGAGAGAGATAGAGAGAGAGAGAGAGAGAGAGAGAGAGAGAGAGAGAGAGAGAGAGAGAGAGAGAGAGAGAGAGAGAGAAACTAGATAGAAATGTATTTAAGATGAGGTGCGTTAAGAACAGAATGAGAAAATATTTAGCCCCTGATCAGGTATCCTTTATTACAGAGCGATGCTGGTATGATGTCATGCTTAACACACTGATCTAGATGAACAGGATATCCTGCCTTCTTCTTCCTGTTTCCTGCTCTGCCTGTTGGTCATTATGGCAGCAGCTGCTTGCTGGGTGGTCTGTGCTCAGCATTTCTGACCACACAATCATATCGTCAGCTGCAGCCCACCTAAAGAGACACCCAAAACACCTCGCCATATTTGAGGCCTGCTCCCTGAAATATTTGGACAAGGAGAGAATCCTGGGAGGCATAAATGCTGGAGGAGTGCAGGGAGCTGAGGATTTTGAATGATAAGACAAATACAAACATTTAAAGTACAACAAAGCTTGTCTTTCTTTGTCTAAACAATGAATAGTTTGATTTAGACTGAATGCCTCAGCATCGAAAAAGCTGAAGTGAGAGTTAATATGTTCATATATGAGTTAATTAACGTTCCCACTAGTCATTCAGACATATACTTAAGCTGTCTTTCTGTGAGATTTTCATTTTTATTCAGTATCCATGTAAAATACAGAATCCAGGCAATATCTATAATACCAGATGCAGTTTAAATCTGTAACACCTGTTCAATATCAAAGATTAACCGGAAATTTCTTTTAACTGAGTTTTAGGAGTTAGTTCTCGGGAGAAGTGTTTGGTGTCCATGTACATAAATCTGGCAGCGGAACATGTGTTTCATGATAAAACACAGTACCTGACCTGTGAATGGTGAGGGGCAACTTTTTACCCCCTAACATATTTTCTGAGAGAATCCTTCACCCCCACCACTCTTCACCATCTCCCTTTGGTGTGGCACACATTTGGACTACACCCAATGGCAAAAAAAAGAAAAAAGGTGTAGAGAGGGAGAGAGAGTGAGAAAAAAAGGAGAAATATTTTCCAGTGGCTGTAATTTATCTTTGTCACAACGGCAACATAGCCGAGTCATTCTGCAACATAGTCCGGTGAGACGCACAGAGGTAGCTCTGTGCCTTGGCCTCACACAAGCTCACATCCATCTGAAACCCCTGCTCACTCGGCTGCCACAGTCTACGCCGCTGCCACCACTGCTCCCCATCCATGCTGCTGGTGAGCGTCACGCTGCATCTGGTATTTTTAGCAGATCTTGTGTTCACATGTGTATTTAGAAAAATAAGGACTAAATTTTTACCCAGTCAGACTTTTGCATGATGTTGCTTGAATACTGAAACTGTGTCAAACTAAATTTCCAAAAACACTCAGTGTGATTGATATAGCTATCTGTTTTACTGTTCTGAGGAGGAATATTACCGTCTTAAATGTGACACGTATTTTTCACCATGGAGCCAATCTCCAACATCAGGATGTTCGCTGCACAACTCCAAGGGGACCGCGCTGTTAAAAATGCTGTTAACGTCGTCTAAGTTGAGAAAAAGCTATATAAGAATCCACGGTCAATGCTCTCCCTCTTCTGTAGAGCACACAGCTTAACCAGCCAGTGTCCTGCCAAAGTCCACACCAGTGTTCCTTTCCACTGTCATCTGTGCCATTCCCACACCAAAGGCCAGCCTGTAAAAGAATGCGCAGCACAGGACTGTCTCAAACACTTACATTACTCAGCTGACCAAAATAAGTCAAGAGAAAGCCGGACAAAGAAAGACATGTAGAAAAAGAAAAAAGCAGCTGCTAGAAATTTCAAAAAGAATTCTATCAGTATGTTTTATTTCTTTGAGCATGTTCAAACTTTGTGGCTAAACTGCATTTGAAATGAAACTTAATAACACACAATAACATACAGCAATATGAAGTGACCTAAGGGCATATATGGGTGAAGCACCCCCCCACACACACGCCCCCACCCCCAACCCCCCGCTACACACACACCCCTTTTCTCTCTCTCTGTCAATTTTTCTTTTTTTTTTTTTTTTTCTTTTTTTTCGGCCAGACTCCTTCTGCCCCGTGATGTATGGCTTTTTCCTACAGTGGCTCTTCCAAAGTGCAGCTCGTGATGTCATTAATTTTATTCATACTTTATGGATGCTCTGTCTGGAAAAAAATGAGAGAAAAGGGAGAGGAACGATGTGAGAAGAGAGGGAGGAAGATAGAGCGAAAGAGAGAGGTCTAGAGAGGCAGAGTGAGGGAGATAGGGAAAGAGAGACAGAGAGAGAGAGAGAGAGAGAGAGAGAGAGAGAGGAGAAGAGAAGGTGTTGCGGACGGAGATTTTCGGTGCAGTTGCATGTATAATGAATGAGGGGGCACTTTGTTTGAAACTCCAGCCCGGCGCTTCACTTCAAGGTTTGCTGGGCAGAGTGGGGCCTTGTGATCTCAAACCAGCCACTCTCTTTATCCTGCCAATAGATGCTTTCACCTGGCACTGTGGTTCGACCCAGTGGAAAAACAAATAACCTTGTGTGTGTATATAAGAGAGAGAGAGAGAGAGAGAGAGAGAGAGAGAGAGAGAGAGAGAGAGAGAGAGAGAGAGAGAGGGAGTACTGACAATGGAACAAGGGTTGGGTGGAAAGGGTGAGGAGCGGGTGAGAGAGGAAAGAGGTGAGTTTGTATAACAGCAGCAGCGCAATGACGCCCAGACGATACTGAGGAGAATACTGGCACCCAGCCCGCACTTCCTAAATAGTGCTCTCTACAGAAATAGCTCAGCCTTGATATTGACTTTTGTCTGCTGGNTGTGTGTGTGTGTGTGTGTGTGTGTGTGTGTGTGTGTGTGTGTGTGTGTGTGTGTGTGTGTGTGTACATTTGAGCTTGCTCATTAGAAAGACAGAGATGGCTTCATTGTCAAGAAAGGAGTTTTTTACTAGTTAATTTTTTTTATACAGGACATTGTGCAGTGTGCATTTTTCTGCTGTGTTTGAGCATTAAAGTGTGTTAGTAAGGGAGTGAGGCGCCTTTATTATTTGTGATAAAAATGGCCTCCGTCTTATTTTTGGCCCTGTGCTGGACTCATGGTTTTATAAATAGCTGAGGAAGTGCGGGGGATACCTGTCGTGGCTCCAGCCTCTCTACGGCAGAGTCCCAGTGCCTCCACGTCACATCCATGCACCACTGGCCCACTCAGAGCATCCCCCCTCAGGGCCAAGCAAACAGGATGGGACTCAAATTAAGGGTGTGAGAAAATCAGTCTCTGGAGTCAAATACAAAAGGGTTTGCATTTGGGCATGAGCAGTCTATGCTGATATTGTCAGATTTGGTAGAAACATTTAAGAAAACCACGAGTTAATTACTATTCACAAACACAAAGCACCGTATGAGGATTTAAGAGGAGCGTTAAGATGCCAACACAATAGAATGTCTCAAAATGAGAACTGTGTTTTTGCGATAGTCTATTAGTGTAAGGTCAAAGGGTGTGTTTCTCCCCTCTCTGCCAACTGTTTGCTGAGGTGTCTTGTTAATTCATTTCTGCATCTCAGGCATATGCCATGTGAACAGCACATAGAGTGTTAACTTTCTCTCTTTGCCTTGGTGCTGTACACTGTTTCCCTCACATTCTGCTCTCACTTTCTTACAGGATGGTCTGGCACTACATTTTTGAGAGTAATGAGAATTTTGGAATGACTCACACATTAAAAAAAAAAAGTGTGAACAAATTATTGGTTCACTGATAATGATAATATTAGGCTTGGGAGCAGAATGGACTTATTTTGTTGTTTACACTTTACAATATAACAGTTATCTATTCATGAAAAGATCCAGATTATCCAGGGTCAAACTAATTTTTAATAGTTAGGTGGTTATTTGGCTTCTTATTCCTGTATCAAACCATCTTCTTATTTGTTCTTGAATTTGCATTATAACTCTGCGATGCTCTTTTATCTGTTCAACTGTCATCCAACATAAGTGTTTAAATCTGTCTTGTAGAAAGTGTAAAGACAGTACAAAGCCTGTAATTCTATTAAATATGAGCATCCTCCCTGCTGTATCTTAGCCAGAGATATTGTCCACCCTTTAAACAAGTGGAACTCATCATGCATTTTGCCCCCTCTTAATAGGGCCCCCATAATCATATTAAGAGTCGGACAGAGAAAGAGAAATGTAGAGAGATATAGAGAGGGGAGAAATCTTTGAAAATCATCATTGCCCTTGGTATTTCTACACAGTAAAAAGAGAAATCATTCCTTTTTTAATGTGCTTTTCCCCTCCCTTTCTCTGTGAAGGGAATTGTGCTGTCTGTTATTAATGTGCTTTTGACAGCTTAATTTGATAAGCGGGCTACTTGTTAAAGAAGCCTTGAATTGTTCTCATAGTACGAACATGCTTTTTTTCCTCCCATGTTCTTCAAAATGCTGCTGCACAGTCTTTCGATGACCCAGTTCTGAGAGATGGTCGAAAACAAGGAAGAGCAGTGCAAAATCCACAGGGAGATGGAAGGAGAGAAGGCAAGAGGGTAGTGGGAGAGATAGAGAGAGATAGAGTGAGAAGGGATACTATAAGTAAGAAAGGCACTTGTGGAAAGTTAACTCAAATGCTTTTCTTTTTTTTCTTTTTTTTTTCTCTCTCTCTCGCCTCCTCGTTTTTCCTCCTCCTGCGCTGAGCAGCCTACCTTCTTGGGCTCCTCTTCCCTGTAGCCTAATCGGAAGAGAAACGCTGGGAACGATAACAGGGATTAGCTTCCAATGCTCGCCAGCTCCCCTTGGTTA
>JANJYP010092523.1:0-34359 GCA_024605115.1 Rastrelliger brachysoma | reverse complement strand
TCAACAAATCGGAAACCAACATTTATTTTTTTTTAGGCCTAGAGTGGCTCTGAATTGAACAGAAGCCACAACACAAACGCTGTCATCAGTCTCTTCATACTATCCCAACAGAGCATTTCAGAGGACTCTGTGACTTTATAGAAGGTGGGACGCAGGTGGAGCTCAGCTACATTACATATCTGGGGGTACCTGTCAGTACAGATTTTTAAACTGCTAAAGTGATGGATGTGCTGTCTGTCAGGTGGAGTAGAAAGGTGGAAAACTTTCTGCCCAGGCTGAGAGATCTGAGATTTATTGAGTTTAGAAAAAAAGCATCAACAGTACTGTTGTTACTATACTCTACTAGACATTAAATTAAACGCAACTGGCCAGTGAAGGGACACGACCAAATCAAGACATACTTGTCTTATGAAATAAGAAATCTTAAACCACATAATACATGTGCACAAAGGTAAACACAAAGGCATGCACATACTGTAACCCCCCTCCCTCCTCCTCCTCCTACATACACACAGGCTGCACACAACTCTATAACAAAACAAACACTGACAACTGTCGCTGCCAGCCCTCAACCCCTCCTCCACTCACCTTGCCACATAGCTGAGGATGTGGGCGCGGATCACCATGCCAGCCCTGCGCCGCACCTCTTCCCTCTCCTTCTCCAGTCTTTGCTCCAGGGCCTCCTTCAAGAACACCTGCGGGATGAGCACCGCCACGGCCGACAGGGAGTGACAGAGACAGAGAGACACAGAGAAAGTGAGAGGTTGGGGTTGGAGTTTGGGTTGGGATTTTTTTTTGAGGGGGGAGGGGGGGTGGCAGAATGGGTTAGTTCCTCTTCTTGGTAAGACTGCAAAATAGGGCCCACAGAGATGTGAAGGGCCCCTGTTGTTTGTTGGCAGCTCCCTGCGCCCACTGCAGAGGAAGCTGTGGTGCAGCTGAGGCTAGCAGGCTAGCTGCTCTCCCTGACTGCAGAGCAGAGCAGAGGGGACGACTGGCACCAGGACTGCAGTGTTGCTGCTAATGCCGCTGCTGCTGCAGAGCCTCATTGTGTTCAGGCGTCCTTCCTGAGCATTTCCCTACTGCTGCTGCTGCTACCGCTGCGTTGGTAGCCCGACTGACGTGCACAGGCAGAGAGGCACATAGAGGGAAGGGAGGGGAAGGGGGAGGTAAGGAGAGGAGGGATGGAGGGATGAGGGGGAGGGATGGTGGCGGGTGTCCAGAAAAGCAAGCCACACCCCTACTTGCTCTCATGAAGGAAGGAGAAAGAGTTTGCTTAACCCTTCCCTTGCTACTGGAGACTTTTTTTTCAAAGAATGTCATTTCACAGCAATATAAAGTGGTAACATAACAACATAATCAGATTTAATCTCAATGTTTTAGCAGGTTGGCAGAGCCAACCAGCAAGGGGAGGGTGAAGGGTGGAGGCCTTTGAATGGCTCAGTGTGTGTGTGTGTGTGTGTGTGTGTGTGTGTGTCCCAGATGTTCCACTAATCAAAGGATCCCACAGCTGCAGCCCTGCCTGTCCTTTATAAGTCTGTAAGAGGAGGAAGCTTCCTCTTGTCCACATCCTTCCCTCATCTGTAAAACAAATGGCTCACAAACACCCGTGCACACCTACTCGGCGCAACGTCATCCAAGCTCCTAATTCTGGGCACACACTTCCTCCGCACACAATCAGCACATATATAATTATACACAGATTGTTTCTCCAAAGGAAATTTAGCCCCCACCATCTCTCTGTTCCCTTCCCACAGCCCACACTGCATTTCCCTGAACCCCCCCCCCACTATATATATATATAAAACATATATACTGGAGAATCAGGGAATACATACAACCATGTGTACACACTCTTCACACACACCTCTCCTTGCATTTTTGGGTCTCACTTTGAAAAACTAAAGCTTCACTCCTTCTCTTGATGCATACTGTGTGAAATGGAGCAGTCACCAGTAGCGAGTCAGCCAAAGGTCAAAGTGCTGACCACAGATGCGTAATGAAGTTTCACCCACACGGAGGAAAAATTATTCTTCTCTAGAGTCAAAAAGTCAGTAAGCGTGTGTGTGTTAGAGAGAGAGAGAGAGAGAGAGAGAGAGAGAGAGAGAGAGAGAGAGAGAGAGAGAGAGAGAGAGAGAGAATGTAAGCATGTGCACATTAGTGGTTCTGCCCTGGTTATATATTCATTAAGAACCAACATGTGGTTCACATCAAACATTTTTGGTCTTGATGTATATTTCAGCGTGCCATGTGTGCAGCTGACACTCTTCATGGTCTGCCAGCCAAATGGGAAATTAAAACAAAAGTGTCCAAAAGAGAACCAACAAATCTGAAATGTCTCAGTAATTTAACAGCCATGCAGGAACCACAAATTAGAGCAGGAAGCAACAGTAGGACAAATGTGGATTTAGTCGATTTCAAGAAGCCCCATAAAACTATCTTATTTATATCTTCTCTTTTGGCTTTGTAGAGGCCGTATATGCTAAGTTTGACATAGAGCAAAGAGGTTTTACTGTCCAGATCAAACAAGTCATTAAATGTTAATCATTCATTGAGAAAACAGTGAAACACAGAGAGATTTGATGATTGGTGGAGGAGTTGATGATTGTTTGAAATAATGACCCAGAGATAGAAAAGGAGAGAATGACAGGGGGAAGATGAGGGAGATATATATATATATATATATATATATATATCACTGAGAGCTGTATTACAACAAATCATATTGCTATAACTTTTCTAAAAATGAATGCTTGATAAGTGACTTTCCTCTAACCTCTGTTCAGCTTCATCACTCCTTCGAAGTCACTCTCTGAGAGTTGAGTTTGAATTCAATCTACAGCTCAATGAGTGTCAAGAGGCTAACACTCTTTCAGCTACATTAAGGCTGCTTCAGGGTTACTGTAAACCCCAACAGTGGGTTATAGTTACAGTAACAGTTGTTGGTGTCATGGTTTTTCAAAATTTCTGTGCAACCCTGTTGGTTGTCAACAGGAGAACAGTAGATTGACCACAACCGGCCAGAAAAATCCTTTGGACATGAGTCACGTAAGGGGCTGTCCAAACTGTGGTACAGATTAACAGCCCACCATTTTGAGTCATGATTTTCTGCGGACTATAACATCATTGTAGATGAAAAACTGTGATTTCAGACTTGTTGAACACGTTTTGAAGAGCACATGTGTGGACTGATCACTTAGTCTTACTTTACAAATGTACTGCATAGTCTTACAGGAGAACATAGACTGACATTTTACCTGACCCTTCAGCCTTCCCAGCTGTGTTCCTGTCGGCTTCAAGTCTGAAACTCTATCCTGTCTGAGCATGTGTGTATGTGTGTGTATTAGCCACATTGTGCAGGCAAATATCAGTCCCCACAGTCACATTATGGGGAATTATCTACCATCTAAAAGGAAAAAAGGTAATCCATTAAATTTTAAAGTGAAGACTGGTTAAGATGTAAGGTTTAAGGTATCTGTTCTGAGCATCTGTTATGATCAAGTCTCTGGGACATGAATGCAAGTCAATGAAATGTCCTCTCATGTGACATTAACAAGTTTGGGCATGCCTGCGTGAGTGTGTGCTTCACCTTTGTCTTCCCTAGATGCCACTCTTTTTTAGCTTTGTCATGAAGTGTGAGAAGCTCTGAGCAACTCTGCTTCTCATCGTCTGTGTGGATTTTATTCTTCAGGATCATCTTGTACCTGTGAAAACAGAAAAAACGTATAACATAAACAGAGAGCACAAACATTTCAGCACAATTAGACAAAACGCAGCAACAAGACTGAAGAGACTGATTTTTTTATTTGGTGTTTTGCTGACCTGCTATAAAAGTCCATAAAAGTTCTGCGAACAGGGAATCCAGCCTTACGGATCTTAACAGTTTCTAGCATCCCAGAGTATCTCAGCTGGTTTAGGACTACATCAGGATCAAACTGGTTGGCCTTCTGTAGATGACAAATGACAATGAAAAATGTGAAAACTGCAGATACCAAAATCACTTTTTATTCTTATAGCAACACTAACAGCTCTATATTTACTTGACTGTGGCATTTTTCAGCAACAGCTGAACAGATGTGCAGTGAAGGATGACTTGAATGTAGACCTCATACTGAATAACTGATGCTTTAGTGACTAAGTATGTGTTCTCTAAATATAATCTCCTTGAAACCAGTATCTGTTAGTGGAGCTCTGCAGGCAAATGTAATCCTGCACCAATGAGTCTACACACTTCTCTTACTGCTGAGTCAGGTTAAATTTGAACTAAAAAGTAAATTACCACTTCAAGCGCTATCATTTTACATTAACAAGCAGGTTAGTGCAAAGAAAACACACACACACACACACACACACACACACACACACACACACACACACACACACACACACATACGCACACACACACACAGCATCGCAGAGAAACACAAATGGTAAACCTTGCCAACTGGGGAGGCCTTTCTTTTTTGAATAATCAGATGCATTGTTTAAAGCCCACCTTGTTTCTCAAGCCTTTCATATCAGGCAGCAGGATCAGTGATGTCTGCCGACTTACACCTCTATACAGGCTGCCTGATCACTCAGAGCAACAGCATGAAGGCCATTGTCACCCAGAGGGCATGTAGTGCTGGATAAGCCCCCAACAGGACCACAGCATCCCTGAAATGTGTCAATCTAATTACAGGGTAATGCTACTATGCATGGAAACAGACACACTTGGATACAAAGGCACTTGCACGCTTGCATCGTGAGCTCCACTGAGCTCTGAACTTTGCTCTTTAGCAGAGGATTTAGGCAGCTGAAAGAGGTATGGCATGTTGACTTGTTTGAGTAAAAACAAGCGAGCCCTTCTCCGAGTGACATTTCTTCCAGTGGGAGCAGGTGCATGTAAATCATATGTGCGTGTGTTTGCATGCATGCAATCATATCACAGGATTGTGCATGCAATCCTGTCATTCTGTGGGATTAACAGAGGCATGGCTTGTTCCATCTTCACCAACTGAGGCCAGGTGAGCAAATGTAAGGCAGAGCCAATGAGAGGAAGGGACGGATGAGAAAAAGAGGTGGGCAGAGAGAATGAGGGTGAGAGGAGGACAGTGAAGTTTCCATGAAAATAAGTGAGCAAGAAGGTGTGGAATGACACACTGGGAGTGGGAGGTAAGCAGCTGAGAGAAGAGGACAAACACCACATTAATAAGTAAAGGATCGCTGTAGAACCTGATAATGTAATAGATCCCAGATAATGTAATAATCCCCATAATGTAATAAAAATCTGCCATTGGTCCACTGAAAATGTAATAAAACCTGATAATGTAATAACTTTCTGATAATGTAATAAAGTGCATTTCCCAATAATGTAATACACTTTTTTTTAACCAATAATTTAAGTATTGCATTAACACATTATCACATTATCAGGTTAGCCTTCATTTCACAGGTCCTGATAATGTAATATCACTCCAATATTGTAATAACTGAACAAGTCAAAAGTTATTAAACATTCATGCATGTCCAACTTAAACCTGTTTGTGGCGCTAGAGCTCCCGCTTGTGTTTCTTATGTAGAAATATAACCTTGAACACACCACTTGAACCCAAGTAATGGGTGATCTGCTGTTAAATTATTACAATACTGGAGTATTATTAGATTATCAGGACCTGTGAAATGAAGGCTAACCTGATAATGTGATAACCTCCTATTAATGCAATACTTTATTACATTATTGGTAAAAAGTATTATTATTATTGGGAAATGTACCTTATTACATTATCGGGAAGTTGTTACATTATCAGGTTTTATTACATTTTCAGTGGACTCAAGTGCATATTTTTTATTACATTATTGGAGTTATTACATTATTGGGGATTTATTACTACAATCCCACTTGATTGTAGTGCAGCAAATTCACTGTCACACAGAGAATACAGCCAATATAAGAATACTGGATAACAGTGGTGTGGTAAAGAGGAGCGGAACAGACGATGAATAAATAAACCTCCTGCTGGCTCTGCTGCAGCTGCTGTGGTCTTATCTTGGCATTTCACTGATGCAGCCAGATCAGCAGAGCATCAGCCAAGCCACTGCAGCTGGAGTGGCCAGCAGTGACTTCTGACCCTGGTGGAGGGGCTAAAGTGGTAGGAATGTGCATGTACACAGCCTTTTATTTGAAGAAGTACAAAGAAAGTATCTGCACCAAAGCAGAAAAGAGGAATCAGTTTATTAGTAGTGAAAATGTGCGAAACAAATGAAATGGTTACTTTTCAAGCAAAATATTTTCATGACTTTGTGGTTGTTAGTTCTGTTATATTGTAAAATGACTTTGCTCACAGTGAGAGTGAAAGTTTCATAGAAACAACAAGACTAAATATTAGCTCTGAGCAATGGGACCTATGAATAGCACTGAAGAGATTTAACTTTGCAGGGGCTGACCTTGACAAGACCTGGCAGGGTTTCTTTCATTTTTTTGTGCAATGAAATTTGCATGACCTACCTTGTCCATGTTTGGTTTAATGCAGCGCACAAAAAAGGGGTTGGAGGCACTTAGTGTGGCCATCAGGGAATGGAGTGAGTCCTGAAACACATCAGCAACAAGAGGATAAAGATTAAGGCAGCAGATAAGCTGAAACATTTGCACATATTTCAGGTTAGTTATTATATTTATTCATGCTAATGTTAATTTTTAGGGGAAAGAGTTATAATCAGCCAGTATTTCATTTGCTTTTCTCATCTTGTGAACAATAATAAAAATAAAGTAACAAAGGTAAATGTTCTTAATAAATGTATCCGGGTATCACTTAGCCCATATATACCTTAATACGTACGCACGCACGCACACACGCACACACACACTTAGGACCCTTGAACCTAACAGGCTATGTCAGCTTCGTTCTCCTCACTGCCTCAGACAATCTGTCTCCAGCGAGGCCTGGCCTGGCAGAGCTGAGCATGATTGGCCCCTGGTTGGCCCCTCTCTGCCCAGCCATCAACCCTAATCTCCCGGCTTTAGGAACTGTAGACCAGGGCAGCCTGCCAAATCTTCCCCTGCTCCTTCTCTCCACACTGCAGTTAGGACATGCTAAACTAAGCCCTCCACTGTAACCCCCACCAATCCCCTCCCATCAGCGCTACCATCGACCAACCACATATTTCATAAATCCCATCACCCACCATTCTTTGCAGATCAAATACACAGACAGTATTCTCTTTGACCTTCTGTCTCTACATGACTTCTATTTCACTGTGTCCCCGAGCTGACAGTCATCATGCCAAGATAACGAGCCAAATGTTAAGAGGGTAAGTGATCATTACATGCAGCGGTACATGAGAAACAATAAACTTGTTGTCTGTCTGATCACTGAATGACACAAGCATGAGTGCTGAACTGGGAGTGATATTTTTCACAGAAGCTTTACACTCACCCTGAACTGGGAGCTGACAGTGGGTTTGCGTCGGGCCGTGCCCATCTTTAGGGTCTCATCTCCATTTCTGCTACCCACACGCTCAAAGAGGTCATAGATGAAGTCAAGCCTGCAGACACAGAATGCAGAACAGAGCGTGTGATTGTAGATACATATGCATGTGGACTGAATCATACAAGTCTGAGCTCAGCATGCAGAGGAAAGAGGGTACTGTGTTTACCTGCTGTCCTTGAGAATGAACAAGATGTCATCTCTGAAGGTGTCTCTGTTCTTCTCCAGGATCCCACGCACATCATAAAGCACCTAACAGGTCAAAACAAAAGTAAGAGTGACTGTGTTATTTATTATTTATATATCCCCAGAGCATGTTACAGGAGAGCACAAAACAACACAGTCCAAAGAACAAGGAAACAAACTGTATTAAATAATTAATTAAATAAATACATCAAAATTAGAAAAAAGAAAGTACAATATTTGAGCCAAACATGATTTGTGTTTTGTGCAAAAAACTATACAAATATTAGTAGTAGTAATGGTAAATAACCATTATTTTCATCATCAATTAATTTGTTGATTAGACATTTGGTCTATAAAATGTCATAAAATGGTGAAACGTTTCCCAAAGCCTAAGAAGCCTATGAAGACATCCTCAAAGCTTGTTTTGTCTACATCAATTGATTCATTATAAGACAATACATAGAGCCTACATAACACCATACAAGCATTATAAAATGAATACTCAGGTATGTTTTTACATACATTTACATAAGTTTATCTACTGTAAAGGTATGGAGTGGACTTTCCTCAGCCATCACAAACACTACATACCTTACAACAGCTGTCTAAATGGTGCCCTTGACAATCTGCATGTTTATTAGTTCATCATCTGCCTCTATGTTCATCTTTTTTCTCTCCCTCTTTTCTTTCCCTTTCTTCCCCACTTAATCCAGGGTGTGCCTGTATTTTATAGCTCATTGATTGTTTG
Source organism: Rastrelliger brachysoma (assembly GCA_024605115.1). Lineage (NCBI taxonomy): Eukaryota > Metazoa > Chordata > Actinopteri > Scombriformes > Scombridae > Rastrelliger > Rastrelliger brachysoma. Next base: position 25,962 of record JANJYP010092523.1, on the reverse strand, counting down.
TATATGGCAGAGAAAATGCAATAAAAAGCATGATCACAAAAAAAAGCTTGTTTTGTCTAACAAACAGTTCACAACCAAAAGATGTGCAGACTATTATCAGAGCAATAAAGAAACCACAAAATACCGGCATTTGAGAAGTTAAAACATGTCAAGTCTTAAACATCATAGTGACAGTAGAAATTCTGCAGCGATGTGGGTGGCAGTGTTTGCACAGTACTGTATTTCAAAATCTGTTTTCAAGGATGCAGATAATTCAAACTTATAAATATATATAAAATCTAATACTTTTGTACGCAAAGGTATTATTAACCGGTGCATAACTCATATTGGACACTGATGTCTTCAAATGATGGATGACTTACATGGAAATAAAGCTCTGGGGTATTTATGTTTTTAGATTTTACGTATGTGCACAAAGTGTGACGTGAGCAGGGACTGTAAGTGCGTGTTTGAGGCTCTGTGTGAACAAAGACAAGTATAACAGAGTGGCTGTATGTTAATGCAGTCACCTGTCGTGTCCTGCTCAGCCTTCGTCTTAACGACACAGCATTCCTCACCACAGTAATGCACGCTCAGTTAGTGTTTGTGCACCAGTGTGATAAAAAATAAAAAAAGGATATAAAAGTATTTTGTGCACTACAATGTATTAAGAATATAAAAAATACATACTTTAATCATGTATACGCAAGCATGAGTACATGTGTGTGTATGTGAGCTTGTTTTCACAGCTGTGTGTGTACACTATAATCCAATAACAACCCCCATCCCCCATTCCCAAGCCTTGAGGCTCATGGGGAGCAATGAGATCTATACTTGACGACACATGTATTTATAATTCACAGACGCGCTAATTACGCCCCATTCCTCTCTCATTGGAGTCAACTCTTACAAAAGGTTCTCTGTATCTGTCAGTTTCAGGTTTAGCTAAGTAAGAAGGTTAACTCAAGTAGCCTCATGACACCACAGAGAAATGAATCTGTGACAGAGGATTAAACACAATATGAGAGATAAAAAATTGTGATACAAACGTGGTGTTTTTATAGTAATAACAATAACAATTATTATTTAACCTTTATTTATCTAAGAAGTCCCTTGACATTAAAAACTTTTTTCCAAGGGGGACCTGACCACTGAAGCAAACAGTTACAGTCTAAATAGAAATGATGATAAACACACAAGGAAGAGACTAAATCCAGATCATATAAGGCAGTTGCATCTCTCAGTTATATAGACTTTTAACACTGCTTTAAATTTTAGGGGACTAGATTATTAAGATGCAGATTATTCCAAAATCAATTAAACAAAGTTTTTCCCATCTCAGTACAAACCTTTGGAACTTGGTACTAAAGCCAGCTGGTTTGAGAGAACCTGAAGACTATTGGTGGTCGGCATCAGAAGGTTAAACATTCATGAGGGGACTTTCTACCAATTCAGAGTTGATGGAGTACAGGAGGCAGGATGCATGTAAACATCATATCCAAAGTCTTAAACACTTAGACTGCAAGTTTTTTTCTCTGGCACCGCACAAATAATCAAATTTAGCAGAGGATACTGAAATTTCCCCAACTGAAGTCACGGGCAGCATTTCAGATAACAGAAGGAGCTTTCAGAGAGGCGACTAAACTCCCCTGAGAGGCACACTAGAGAGAGGGAGAGAGAAAGGGAAAGTGAGAGAGAGAGAGAGAGAGAGAGAGAGAGAGAGAGAGAGAGAGAGGCAGACAGACAGACAGACAGACAGACAGACAGACAGACAGACAGAGCAACAGACAGACATAGAGATAGAGATAGAGAAAGAGAGACGGATAGACAGAGAAAGTGGAAACAACTGGATGGCCTGCCTGTCCTCTCTGGACCATCATTACCATAAGCATCCATGCCAGGCTTGTGACTGAGCTGCCATGCTCACACTGAGGAGACCTTGTCTGAGGCAGACTTTATAAGGCCATTCTTTATCAAGCCAAATCTTCCTACCCCCCTCATATCCAATCCCTCCTGTTCTTTCCAGTCTCTTTATTTGCACCCAGCACACCACTCCCCTGATCTCTTTTGCCTTTCTCTACACTTCTGTCAGGGGTAATCTATGTCATCATGTAAGGGGAAAAAAGAAGGGGAGGTTGAGGTAGTTTCTCCTCACTCAGGGAAAAGAGCAGCCCAGGGAGTGTGGCACAGGAGTGCGGTGCCAACATCCTGTAGTATTTCCTTAACTTATGCATTCAGGGAGATAATGACTGGTTCTCCTGATTGTTTTGCTCTGTACTGTATGTGTGTGTGTGTGTGTGTGTGTGTGTGTGTGTGTGTGTGTGTGTGTGTGTGTGTGCTGATAATTACCTCTCCAGCGTAGTGCTTGATACCAAACTGGTGGTCAGTCACTCTGGGCTTCACATAGTATGGGTTTGTCTGAGAAGAAAGGACAAAGAGCCCCTTGACTTTTACAAATGCCGTTCATGTCCACTTTATTAATTACAGTCCAACTGAGTAGAGCACACTAATGATTATTTTCATTACCAGTTGGTAAAACAATCCCACAAGAGCTTTTGATTATATTACATGGTCTTCCTAAGTGCTGCTTCCACAGTCAAGAATCTACTTTTAACTTCCTTTATTCAATTTGTTCACTTTTTCTTAATTCACTGGTAACATCTTTAAATTGCTTGTTTTGTCTGATCAGTGAGCGTAAAATCAATCAATTTACAAGTACATAATCCAAAAAAAGCAAAAACATCCTCACATTTGAGAAGCTGTTAAAAGTGAATAGAAATTCTTGCTGGACTCTTACATGTGAATGATTTGAAATAGTTGTTGGTTGATCTTTTTTTTTTATTAATTATCAATGCCCTACCCCTATAAATACCCCCATATGTGACCTTAAAGCTTCAGCAAAGTCTGACATCTCACTTTTGCAACTCTCCTGTTTCCGTCATCTATAAAAGACATTAGGCATTCTGAGGACACTCTTTTCTCCTGCACACAATGCTGATCAGGCTCAGAGAATGGCTGATCACATTTCAGCATTGTTGTGTTTGCACGTGAGAGTGCTTCAGGACATGTACAAATGTTGCGCTGACAGCATCGCACCAAAGGCAATAGGTTTAACTCTTACAGACTGCTTGGGCTGGGGGTTTGGATTATTCTAACACATTTGCATCTACATGCGAATTCCTGCGTGGGAAGGAGATGGTGTGTTTGCATTGCAGCACATGTGAAAAATGCATGTAAGTTTTTCATATGTATGTGTGGACTCACTGCGTGTCGGCTGTGCAGTTTCTCCAGAAGGGTGTAGTCAGTGCCTTTGGGGAATCGACTCTCCTCATTGATAAGAGCCAACATGCCCAGTTTCTAAAGGGGAGACAGACAGAGGAGCAGAGAGGGTGAAACACACCGCAGTCATGATGGAACTAGTTATAATCTGGCAGCCTTTATTATAACAATGTGTTCAGGAAACACCATAGTAATTCATTCAGTTTTCTTTTTACTTGTAAAGAGATGGTTTTCTGAGTAAACTGTGTGTTGGCTGTGTTACACATGGCACTAATACCTTCACACAGTAGTACTAATAAAGACAAAATTATCCAATAGGTTCCACAAAGACAAATAAAAATTGTCCATAGGCTTTTTCTTCCTTTAAGATTTCCAACTGAATGTGAGATTTTGAACCAGAAACCTTTCAGACACAAGCCCACCACTGCAGAGGCCCATCTTAATAACTATGGTGATAAAATAACATAAGTTGTCTTCATGCTTGATTTCAGCCATACCTCTAATTGCTGACTGATGTACATTACTGTGTTATATAATGATAGAGCAGGAGAAGGAGGGCAATGTAAGCACAGTGTGGCGTCTGGGTCAGCATGCGCCGGTCGGCGGTTTGCGGTCAGCCCCGGGCAGTGACTTTGCTCTGTCAGGGTTTGACTGTCTGTTACCTTTTCTATGAGATCCAGACACTCTGCGTTATCCATCCAATCTATGGCCTCCCACTGGATACCCTCCCTGTGAGGACAAAGACACACACCCACCACATATACAGTATATAAATATAAACAACTTGCAAGACACACAAGGGCTGTATTGTCCAGTGTGAACATGTGATGAAATGAGCCTTGTCCAAGCTGCTGGTCCTTTATACAACAAAACAACTGTCTGGGGGAGAATCTGAGCCAAATCCAAACCTCTGGCAGTCTGCCTGTAAAGTGGAGGCCCAACCCCCATCCCCTGCCCTATCTGTCTGTGGGACTGTCTCCAGCACATGCAAAGCCTTGTTTTCATTTTGAATGAATCTACTGTACCAGCATACAAACAAAAATCTGTACAATCGTAATAACTGAAAGTGAGACAGATTTATTGAGCCTTTTTACCTGTTGTATTCCAGCTGCTCCAACGAGAAGATGTGCTTATTAAAATACTCCTGGAGCTTTTCATTGGCATAGTTGATATTAAACTGTTCAAACCGGTTTACCTACAGGATGGAAGAAAAAAAAGATGAATTTCTTATAGTTTTAGCAGGTCATCTGTGACCTTTTCTCAATGCAAATAACTTGCATGTGAACAAGTCATTTAAGTCTTAAAAAATTAATTGGTCTGACATTTAACAAGTTATAGCATGAATGTTTTTTTTCTTTGAAGTTTTAAATTATTATTTTAAAGCTCCTGAAAATGTAGCTCCAAATATTACAGTATTTCTCTAAAACATTAAATATTATTGACTAAATAAGTAACAGTGACTTAAAAATGGTCAGCTACTTTTCACATTTGAGCCTGCCCACTTGAAATCAGTGGGAGGAAAAAAAGAAAATACTCTAGTTTCTAATGTGAAATCACAAACACTGTTCTAAGATGTGTAGGATAGTTTTACTCTTGTTAAGAACCCAAGTGATCAGTTTTCAAATGAGTATTTGAATTAATGTCTTTGCTGAATAAAACTGAGATTCAACAAGTTAAGTTAGTTTTCACCTCAAAATTCTCAAAGCCAAAGATGTCCAGGATGCCAACGGACTTGAAATTGTCTTTGCCTTTAATCTTGTGGTTGATCCTCATTATAATCCAGGAGAAACACTGAGAATATAGTGCCATGGCAACTGAATCCCGTGAGTCCACGGCCTGCAAATCAAGACATAGAGGTTACTATGGAAACCAACCCAGGTAAAAATAATGAAGAAACTTTGCAGTGTATCCTAAACACAACATATTTCAGCATATACTGTACATTTCATCAGTTCAACAAGATTGAGGGTAAAGCAATTAGAGGCTAATGTGGTGTGTGAGGCCACGGCGCAGAGTCTATAAAACAAATAGTGGTTTGCAGACAAAGGTGTGTTATGTCAGCATCTGTCTGCAGGCAGCAGGTAAGATGATGTGTGTTTTCACAACAGACACCGCCGTTTATCACATCTATGTCTTAAGAGTGATGCACTGCATGCAGTATTTGTTATATTAAAAAAAAGGAAAAAAGGACGAATCAGAGCATTGTATAACATGCTTTTGTAAACATTTGCTTCTCTTTTTTTCAAACTCTGCACAAGAAAATTATGGTTTTGCTGTCACACCTCTCCTCTCACTACACCCAGGAAAGATCATGCAGCTTAATAAAGGCAGAGTGCTTGAAGGCATCAGAGGATTTGCACACATGACTTATTATTAAAGTTTTTTTAAAAATGTTCTTTTAGTGTATTTTGTAATCTGCAGGAATTAGCACATAGGTGGAATTTTCTTTGCATGGCAGTTAAACAATTAAACATATACATTAGAGTATAAAACTCTGTTACAGCCCTTATCTGCTTATAGAGACGACATGATATGGTTGAAAGTTCCCAAGTTTCCATGCTGCTGAGGAACACATTGAATTGAAAGTGGAGTAAGTGGACCTTGAGTTGTGAGTTGTTTTGATGTTGTTTGAGATTTTACCTTGCTATGATTGACAACCTAGCTAGTGTAATTTGTTCCTCATGTGCTGACAGAATCTATTTGCCCATGCTGTTTGACTCGGGGCTGATTTTCTCCAGCTGCTGTGAAGTCAAACTTTCAGAGAGGCAGACATCATCTATGTGTGCATATAAAAAACTTGAGCTTGCCAGCGACACTTCCTCCACAGGCATTGTGCTTGAATTAAAAACACAACAGTGTGTGTCGGTGTGTACTGTATTTGGGGCAACAATGCTCCTGGGCTTTTGAGTAATCCATCATACCCAGTCACCTCCTTGCAATATGCGGCTGTGAACAGAAAGCTGACGGCTCCAGGATCTCCGTCACAGTGGTGAGAAGAATGGCTGTTTGTCCAGGATGGGGAGGTGGGGGGGTGGGGGGGCTACCGCAGGCAGTCGTAGGGTGGGTGACCCCTGGCCACTGTGAGAAGAAGCCATTCTTACTGACTCCAGGACTGGAATAATGCACTCTATTAAGACACAAGCTGCTTCAAAGGCCAGGCAGAACAAGCAGCAGCGGGGTGACAGCACAAGATCTTTGTCCAGTGATGAAAAGCTTTCTTGTGACTTTCGTGTCCCTGTGATTATAGTAAAGGTCCATTCTGCATATTTGCTGACATTTGTGCGAACGTGTGGGCTAGAGGCTTGTGCTCATCCAAAAAGGATTGTGTCATGCGTCATAAGGTTTTTGTGGCATTCGGTGAAGGATAACACATGCAGATGAAGATTTGTGAACTATTCACGTTAATCACAAACCATAGCATGAACATTTAAAGCCAAGCAAGGCATGAGTGAATTATTACACAGTCTCAAGTATTGGTGCCTGTCTGCACTGCCTCCAGAGGAGAAGTCCCTCACTTCACCCCCCAGTCATTGGCTCTATTGTGCTTTTGACTCAGATCACTATCACGATGGCTTTATTGTGCTGGGAATCTGGCAGACAAAAAGCAGGAAATGGCTGGGAGTCACGCAAGGGATCTGGAGAGGCATGTGGGGGAGAGTGCCGGAGAAAGGCTGTGAGTGTCACCAGGACAGGGGAGGGAGACAAACAGCCATCTACTGTAAGTGCCAGTGTCTTCAATTCAATAATTAAAAGACCTATAAACCACCTTTGTACCACCTTACACCAAATCCCAAGATACTGCAATGAAATCTGGGAAATAAAGGAGGATGAGCAAATCTTTCAGGATTCTTCTGCATGGGATGTGTGACTCCCTTAACAACCAGTGGGGGATGAAGTTAGGTTAAATAGTGTTGTTACCTGCTCCACAGTCAGCGGTGAGCAAATCTCCTCTCCTCTGAGGATCATGGAACGCTGGGTCAACACCTCTGACAGCTGGAAGGAGTCCAGGCCAAGCAGCTCACTAACATTGCTGACCACTGAAACACACAGACAGACAAGCATAGATACACAAATATTTATACTTTACTTTTATATTTGGATATCGTGTGTGCAATGCAGGCCACAGACAGTTCAAGTCACTTCTATTTATGTCAAACAAAAGAGCTGACATATATACTATGATCCTATACAGGCTATAGGAAACTCTACTCTGCTGGCAGAGCTGTAGTATTCTGCAGTCACTTTAGTTCACTGGTTCTTTGGAAAAGAGGTCAGACACAGCTAACAAAGGAGCCTTGAGCTCATGTTTCAGCCTGTTCAGAGCTCTGTCTGCTAGTACAATGTCAATCAAACTCGGCGGCATGAGGAAAACTGCAGAACGTCCAAAATCAGCGGTGAACTATTCATCTGGTTTAGAAAATAGAGGTTTTCTGTAATAAATTCCTGCAGGCAGTAACAATTGGTCATTTTAACAGGATGAGGCTTAACCACTAAAACCCACATGCTCCCAGATTTCCGCACAAATTGCTTCAAAGTTAGATAAAAGTATTTTTCCAACGTACAATAAACATCACATGTGTTATGTGTCTCCTTGGTCCAGCGCTTCAAGCTGGTGTTTGCAACATTTTGTCATTTGACTTAGCCTGACTTGTTATATTTGAATAGTGAAAAATGGTCAAGATGAAAAGTAAACTCATAAACTAACAATACTTTTTTCTCTGTAATTTATAAATACTCTCCAATAATTTCCTAGGAAAATGGTGAAATTTGGAACTAATTTTAGGGAAAATTGGATTTTTCTTGAAAGAGCTGCTCAATTTAAACCTAGACATATTATATTTTCTTTATTAGAATATAAAACTGTTAATTATTGCTCTGTTAAATACAGTGTTTCCAGAAATTAACAGTTTTTGCTTGTCTGTGTCCCTCAAAGTTTCAGTACAGGATAGATCTAGGATGCTTGCACAACTTTGCAACACACAGAGAAGTTACACGGAAATAACTACTACTACTACACTGTTACTACTATCTTAATTTCTTCTCGTACCGCCTTTAGAAGTGATCTGAGCCCCGCCAGCAGTCATAAATTCAATGTTGCCCATCTGGAGGACAGCAGACAGCAACTTGAACACATCTCTGATCTCCTCCTCGGTGAATTCCATGACCTTCAGCGCTTCCTGCAACACAGTGTAGACAAAGTTGGTTGATAGGTGAGGAAACATGAAGTCACTGATGATAAAATACTAAAATGAACCTCAAAAAAGCCTCAAAATTCAATGTGACAGAAAATATTTTCCTTCAGGTTCATATTTTTAGGAAATTAGATGTCTGTGACTAGTATGATGGTATTACAATCATGAAACAGGGTAATGGCACCCCCTGGAGGTACAACAAACTATGTGCACTGAAAATAATCACACTTAATAACAAATGGAGTTATGAGTGCTCACAAATCAGTGTATATCACTTCTTTCTTTCATTGTGCACAGCAGCAATACAACAGTTGTGTTTCAGCCTGAAATAGATTTTATTTGGCATGCATCACTTTACAAAGAGTTTGAGTTAAATGTGGCAGTTCTTTTGTTTTTTTAATACCCTCCTTGTCCTTACCATAACGCTATTGAACAGCTGCTTGTCATCCAGACTGCTGTCCTGCACACAGCCTGACTGACTCAAGTAATGATATGACTCGGGACCCTCAGATAGTAAGTACATGTCTGCAACACAGAGAAATTACAAACCTCACACCAAAAGTAATCACACAGAATATATTCATGCAAAAATAGACAACTTCATCATCACCATCAGAAGACCCTTTGCTCCATCCTACTCTCATAGATTTAGAGAGCTATTATATACAGAGAGAAATACTTCCAATACATTTTAGCTATTCAATTCATTCCTTTGAAACAAACAGAAAAGGTAACATAAACTCATGTTAGTTCAAACTTTGTAATTATATTTGATTATGATTAATTGACTTGTGAAACAATGTTTGCTTTTTCTATACAGAGATCTGGTGTGTGTGTGAAGTTGTTGGCTTTCATGACTATGTGGATCACAAACGTATTAATTTAAACTCTGTAAACACCCACCTCTGTGGTCTTTGTCTGCCCCTGCTAACAGTGCATAGAAGATATGGTAGTTTCTTTCCCCAGGATTCTGTCGAACCACTCGGTTCTTGGGAAGAGAGAATGGTTAGAAGAAGTATTATGAGGCTGAATGTGATATTACACACCGATCTCACCAAGTAAGAATTATCCTAGTCGTTTTAGCAAAAACTTACCTTTTCCAGCAAATCTGATAATTGAAAGTCAAGGAGAAAAAACAAAAACATCTGTATCTTCTGTACCACTGTGAAAATCGGTTTTCTTTATAGTACATCTAAATACACTGTTGAAGGATACAGTCAATGATGCAGCCTCCCTGGATGTTTCCATTCTGGGAAAAGTGGAGTTGAATGAACTTTCCAAAGCGACTGGAGTTATTGTTGTACACAGTCTTTGCATTCCCAAATGCTTCCATGATGGGACTGCATACAAAACACAGACAAGCCAATCATGAAATAAAAAAAAAATCAATCAATCTACTGTTGGTGTATTTCTGACTTGGTTAAGGGAATGCTTTTTTCTTTTCTTGACCATACAATGATAGAATCCTTTCATATGCTACAACTAGAGTGATGCACAATGACCTTTTATAATAACACATCAGTGGTGGTAAAACATGTGTGGTTACACTCCAAAAATTCAGTGATGAAAAAAAAACTGTGTAATTTGAATGCAATTTTGTATGTCAGAAATTTGCCTACAATCAATAATTACTGTGGATAACCATACATTGCCACTCACAATAAATATGTTTCTATCAATTCTGTGGTTTTCAGTAGGACTTTTTGTGACCCATGATGGCGCAAATTGTGTTTTGGAGATTTTCCTACATTGCCAATAAAGCCATTTTGGCTAAGAACTATTGTTAGTTACTGCAAAGAAAAACAAGACTAAGACTATAATTTTAGGAATCAACAGAACAAGCATAGGGTGAGAGTTTAACAACCCAAACAGACAGTGCTCAGAGGTTGGAGGTCATACAGTACCTGCTCTGGACAAGGGCCTGCTCCACTCTGGTGGTCCTCTCCGACAGAGGAGTTCCTGTTGAGTTTTGACTCATCACTGAGAGGAACTTTAGCAGCAGCTTGGTGCTTTCTGTCTTCCCAGCACCACTCTCTCCACTGAAGACACATGATGTAGAGTCATACAGAGGCAAAGGAAGAAAGGTAGATGGACATATGTGTGGACTTTCAATTCAAATGCACAATTTCAGAGAATTACTGTGCAAGCAAAACTCTGAAAGGAATCATGACTTAAACCATGCATACAGCTTCTTACTTTCTCTTAGTTCTTACCTAATGAGAACACACTGGCTGTCATGTCTCTTCCACAGGCAGCGGTAACACTCATTGGCAACAGCAAAAATATGAGGAGGCAGCTCCCCCATCTGGTGTTTGCTGTACAAATCGACGGCAGGGCTGTCGTACAGACCTGCTATCTGCTTGTACGGATTTACAGCTGCCAGGATTGAACCTATGTTGGTCTGAAGTAGAACCAGAGAGAAGAAAAAAGGCGGGAAGATACAGAAGATTATCAGTGAAAAAGAAACAAATAAACATGGCATGAAAGAAAAAAATGTTGGTCTTTTACACAAGAATTTGCAAAATCTGTACATCTTGTAAATACATGGAGATACTGTGTGAACTCTACAGTATCAGGTCAGTAAATTCACCCAGTTCTTCATCTTCTTTGTCTGACACAATACCTGTAATCAGTAATGCTCTTAGAAAATAACCTTAAACTGTGGTGAACGAATGGCCTAGTTTGCACAAGTTCACTAAGGCTGCTAATATTTTAAGATCCAGCTCACTGGTCCTGCTTGGCTAATGCGCTTTGGGGAAAAGTGCCTCACAAAAATGTGTTTGTGGGTCATCATTCCACAATGATAACGTTCTGTGATGCCATACAGACAGACTGGGCGGACCCTCTAAAATGAGATTAGGAGATAGGATTTTGAAAAACACAGTTGCCATGTGTCAGGTCAATGATTATTTTAATAAATCCTGGCTAGTGTTTCAAGAGAACATTAACACTTCACAGTGAAAATAATCCTGGGAGTAAAACAGGGTCAAATAAAACTACCTGGAATCTAGCATTCCGTTATCTTCAATCCCAGGGTTTATCAGCATTTTATTGAATGATGGTGTTTATTATTTTATAACATGCATTGCCACTCATACTGCTTTGTTAGGATGTACTGTATTGAATGTCTTCTGAAAAACACACCACAAATGTCTATAAACTTGTTTTATTCAGCTGGGTTTCACACATGCTGAGAAGTTAATGATTGCATTACCAGCAGAATAAAAGAAAAGGAGTTTGAGTGTTTATGTAAAAAAAAACTGTTTTACTTTTAAATTAAAACTGTAGTTGTATTGCACGTCCCAGTTCCCTGCACTAAGAATAAAAAAAACTTAATGGACCCACAAAGATATGTACATCATAGTAGTACATGGTAATCAAAATAGTGTAGTAGCTCACATAGATGTTATCTTTCTGGTAGCGCAGAAACAAGTTGTGCATGATGGCAGCTTCATGCAGCTCTGCCAGTGTGGACATGTCTTCTGCTCCATGGATGCTGCTGAGGTGCATTGGGTAAACCGTCTCTCTGTTCAGCTCCGCCTTCTGCAGGTAGATCACCTNACACACACACACACACACACACACACACACACACACACACACACACACACACACACACACATATTTGAATTGTCATTTAAAAAAACAAAATGTTGGCATTTTTGACTGAAAAAAAGCTTTTTGCACATTTATACCTGCTCTTGTGGCATGTTTGGACAGGATACAATCATCTATCTACATTCATTACACAAAAACAAGTACTTATACTATGTAAAAAGCACTTTGACAAAAATCTAATGTGCCACAACTTCACTCAGTTAGATTAAAGCACCACTTGGCAACCCTGCTGCAAGGCAGTAACAGAACAAATATGTATTGGCATGATGTTAATTTTGCACTTTGGTGTGTCACTTCTAGCTGCAGTAAGGCAAACTAATCGATTCATTGACAAACATTTCAGCACTGCAGCACACTGCTGCCAGGGTAAACTGTAACATATGTAGTATATGTTTAATAATACAAGACTTATTGCTCAATTTCAGCTTCTCTTTACCTCAGGAAACAAAGGCAGCAGACAGCCTGAAACCAAACCAACACTTACCACAGCCTCCGGGAATGAAAAACACATACTGTATTAAGCAGGTAGACATGTTCACACAGATCTGAATAAGACGGTTGGCACAACATCAGTCTTCCACTGTGACCATAGCACATGCATGCATAGATGACAGTTATGATACAGGACGAACTGAGTTGGAGGTGACAGACTGGAATCCCTGATGTGTGCCTGCCTGTGCTTGCCGCCAGGGTACCTGACAGGTACAGAATAAACTCCACCCCCCTGTTGAACTCATGCCCAGGCTTCTCTCCTTCATTTATTTGATTCACTTTTCAGTATGCACAAAAAAATCTCTCACCGCGACGCATTCCTACAACAAAGTCAACAATATAATGTCGTAAATACAATTCCTGGAGATGTCCTTTTCTTGACACTCAATGCTTATTTTGTGAGTGTTTGTTGAGTGTTGAATTGATGTGGATCAAAAGAGAACTATAGCGTAAAATATTAAAGAAGCATTAAGATAAACCAGTGTCTCTATAGTGGCAGTACAATGGGAAAACAATCTCATAAATCAACAAGGATCAACAGAGTCTCACAGACTTTCTGGCTATGAGAACTTTAATGGATGAGACGTGAGATAAGAGAACATATTATTGGTCACTTGATGGGAAAGAGAGTTGAGATCAATACTGATGGCTGGATGGGGCTGGAATTGTGGTGTCCCGATGCATTACTGAGGGCTTGTCTGACATATTCACTTGCGTCCCAGTTGGGAAAAGACATTGAGTTTCAGAGAACCACTGATTCAGCACAAACTGGCTGCTGGGACTGTGGTACTTGACTAATGAGGGAGAGCTGCTGAGTGCTATTGAATGTTTGAAAGGGTTTTGTTGATTCTGTAAAAGGTGAAATTAATGAATCTGTATTACCAAAACTGTTCTGTAATGTCAAAAAGTGTCATATATTGCATATTTAAAGCAGAATTCATAAATTTTAATGATTTATTAAAATGTTTTATTATTTTATCTTTCACAATTTAGAGTAGTGGAACAAGCTCTGAACACAACATCGACACGTCATCCCCTTGTAAAAGGAATTTGGTGAACATGTCGGAAAACAATTTCCCTCCAGCAGTCATTTAGCAATATTAATTTAGATTTAGGTTTTCATCCTCTCCTGAAGGAAATATCTTCTTCTGCTGCAGTCACTATTCTCTAATTATGTCTATCTTCTGTTTGGTAGGTGTCAGTGTCTGTTTTTGTTGTTATTTTACTGAAAATGGCTGCCTGTAGCTGTTGGAACAAGGATTTTTTAGAGCAATGAGATTGAACAAAACAGCAAATGAAGGACTTAAATGAAAAAGAAAACAAAGACACTACAACATTTTGTAAAAAGCTAGTCAGGTACTAAATCTCTTTTAGATCACTTCAGTGACATTTTCATCCATTCTTAGTGAAAAATACTGATCAGTGCAGCTTTAATAAAGTTAATCGTACCATAAGCAAGCCATTAAAGCCTCTATTATTGTCAAATCAATGATAACATAACTGTTAAATCAATGATTTTACACCTAATCCTTTAAATTAAAATGCAAGATTTCATCCATTTGTATTACACATATTTAAGATTTCAAAGAATATTTTGGCATTTAAAGGCTACCTATTGATATGTATGAATGGTTCTCAAAACCATTGACCATTGCAGATTGATGCAAACCACTGACTTAAGTGAATCTATATAAAGATAAAGGATTTTTTTAAAAACTATCAACTGACTCTGGTTTGACAGTGTTTATCTTTCGACAGCCCTCAGAATGGGCGTATGCTGAGGCAAAAACCCAATATCAATGCGTCAGTGATTTGCTGCATATCTCTGTTGCATTAAGGTTTCTGAAAGGGTGAGGCCCTAAGGGAGAAAAGCAGCACGTGTGGTGATGTCATCCATCGAGCAGATTTACAGCCAGCTGTCCCTAAACATTCATCTTTAACTCCACCCTCTCCTCTCTCTCAAATAGGCTTTTCACTTGCACCAAATCCTTAATCTGCATTATAATTACATTCAATTAATTCAGCCCCACCTATTTATTTGACAATGACTCAAATTGCCAATTCTGCATATTATTTACACACTTCAAAAAACCGATTATTGCGAAAAATAGCTCTTCCCTCTGAACAGCATGACAAGTGCATAGATTATTATTTTAAAACATCCATGAACATGAAAATATGAAAATCTGCTGATGAAAAAAACAGTTTCAGCTCCTTGCTGTTTGAGTGCATTTACACAGGATAATGAGGTTTAGCAGTATATTTGGATAAAAGTTTAATAATAACAATTATTCATCTTGTGAAGGACTTCCCAGGAGTTGGCTTTCTGTTGGCACTGATGATAGGACACTTCGTCTGACAATCAAATAAACCAAAGAAATCTGGGATTTGTCTAGCACCTGTGTTCACAATCTTTGCAAAAAATAATGCAGGATAGCAAACTACTACTTGAGGCTATAGACCTATGTTATAGTCTTAACGTGTGAGTGCCTAAGGTTTCTTAGGAAAGCACCTTCACCAGAATCATATATAACTCAAGGGAGNTGTGTGTGTGTGTGTGTGTGTGTGTGTGTGTGTGTACTCAGATACTCAGATACTCAATACGTATGTGTTTGTCTCTATCATATTATGCGACCCTTGTTTTTGATCTATGAATGATGTTGTGCTCAGATTTCACAGAGCAGGCCTCTGGTTTTCATGCCTGAGCCATCATAGATGCTCAGAGAAAACTGAGCAGGAGCTCAGAGCATCAAAAGAGCTTTCACATTCCTCTGTTTTGCCCCGCTCTGTTTTTTGTCTTGCTTGGTTTTATTGTTTATTTCATTCCAGCTTCATCCTCACAGCCACAGCAGTTTTTGTCAATATTTATTGACATCTTTGTACTAAACAAATTCCTGATAAATCTAAATAGAAAGTAAGATGGAACATGAGAACGAGATAAGCTCTAGAGACAGAATAATACTCCTTAAAAATATTTCCATTTAAATTTCCAAAAAGCTGTAGAGTGGTCAGTCTTGGACCCACATGGTGCTATCAACAAATAACACTTCAACAGAAGCCTGACTCAGTGCCTGGCAGACCACAGTCATGTAACAATGATAGCGATCTAATACTGTGGGTGGACTGTTCAACTTCCAAAAACCAAATAAACCTACTTCAAAGTTTTCAAAGTACAAATGTATGAAATTGTCTCAACTCATAATAAAAATTCACAAACACTAAAAGGGTTATATAAGAGTCATTATTTAATTTCCACAGCAGCCCTGTGAGTTAATTATCACAACGCCTGTTTCCAGCTTCTACAGTGATGACAGTATGTATGATATAATGATAGCTGGAGGCAATTTCATGCCACTTACAACAGCATGTGTCATGTGATTGATTATTAGTGAAGTTGTACTAATCAATCCCCAGCAAATAGCACATGGTGTTGACATTACAACAATTCACTACCGGCATGTGACTGAACACAACACAGGAGAAATAATGATCACTGATATAAAATCTAAAACCTCCTTTAACTTTTGTGATTATGCAGTGAACTTCAGCTATTTAAACAACTGTTGCAGTCGAGACAGCCAGCAGTTTTTGCTGGTATTTTCTTTTATATATTTTTTTTCCTGAATTTGCATTCCCATGAACAAAACACCTGAAATTTTGCACAGCAGTCCAGTCTTTTACAAAAAATCTACTCAAACACACAAAATTTGTATCTTTGCATGAATTAAACTCATCAAAGAATTGTAAAGTCTCATCAAAGCAACAAAGAGTTCAATTTCCTGTATTTTAAAACTTTCTTGGGGCTGTAATGCTCTTTTCCTTTTGTTTCCTCCTCACTGAAGCCACACCCTGCTGCTGCTTTGTTCAACCAACTCTGCTGAATATTCACATATAGGCGGGGTCAGGCTCAGAGGTTCAATGGACTTATGTATAATTGGTACACATATTCAAGCCTTAGAAATTACACATGAGAGGAGGTAGAATCACATGGTTGTGCAAACAAACACAGTCTTGTTTATCCATGTCTGGTTTTGCCTCTGCCTCTTGTTTTCTTTTTTACTCAGTCTGACTCTCTGTCTTCCAGTGAATCCTTCTGCTGAAGGGGGATCCCACCCAGACCCGGGGGACATGGGGGTGGCTTGGGCTTATTAATGTGAAAATTGTGAAAACAAGTTAGTGAGATACACACTGAAGACTGTATGTGTTGATACAACTAACCGAGACATTAGGCAGTATTTTTATATTGATTTTTTAACATGGCTTAACACATGTTTGTGTGAGCATGTTATTTCTGTGAACGCATTCATGAATGCACATCACTTACTTAAAAAGGCTCACATAATGGCTCCATTGACCAACAATCCAGAAAACACTGAAGGGTTATCAATGACCTACAGTCTTTAAATTCAAAGATTGTATGTCTAGAGGGCCTGAACAACTTCTGGATTCACACATCTGATCTTTTTCATTTAGTCTAGAGACAGCTTGAGACATTTATCTAGCAAAATGCTGTTACTTTTTGGGGGCATAACAACAGTCAGTACCAAGGCCACATCAAGAGAGTGTGTTTATCTTATGCAATTCTTTCAGAAAAAAAGACATTCAATTTAGGGCTTCTACTAAAGATTTTTTTCATGAGTATTCAATTCATTGTTTGGTCTACAAAATGTAAGAAAACCAGAAATCACAATTTCCTAAACCTCAATCTGACATCAAACAAAGAAAATCCTCTCCAGATGCCAGAGATTTCCTACTTATAGGAAGACGGTGATGAAAATAGATGACAATAATTTTTCTGTTGATCGACAAATAAATTAATAGACTAGAATTTCTGCTCTACCTCAGTCATAAACAATATGTCCATCATTTTTTAGTTTTTTCCTGTTTCCTGTACTAAAGTGTACCTGTCAAAAAATATAGAATATAGACAATATGTACTTTATATGCCAAATGATTCACACACAAAACCTCTATTTAGGCCTTACAGACAAACCTGGTTCAGGATTAATTTATTGTCTATTTACTATGACATTTATTGATGTCAGTAAAGTAACGATGACATCACCAGCAGCAATTCAGTTTAGGTGACAGACCCCTCTTCCTGCTTTTCTTTACATGTACACCCCCTGGGAGTAGCTCAAATACTATTAATCCAGCTGGTGCCATCTGGCAATAGAACAAACACACACACACACACACGCACACACACACACACACACACACACACACACGGATGTATGCACTCAAACATACAAAGCCACAAGACATTTAGCTCTAAGCTTCACTGTATCTCTCTGCTTTCCTTCAGGTCTGTGGTGAACCACAAAAAGACAACGATGAATGCTGATATGATTGTTAACATGACTGCAGCCAGGTCAGCCTGTTAAAGCTGAGGTCATGTGAGTAAAGATACTGTGGTAGTGCTGTCTTGACTCTACAAGCTGAACACTGAGGCAGGGAGTAGCACCTCACTACAGGCACTGATGCAGTGGATAATCGTATATATGAGGGGGGAACACTGCCAGAATGCATTTACCAAACCACCTCTGACACGGCACATAGTGAAGACAGACTCTTATAAGCTGAGCCTGCAGGTTTATGAATAACTCTGAATCAGGAAATGCAAATAAACCTCAGCAGATATGTGGTCCAAGAACACAGTCTCACATGAGGTCAGCCAGCAGTTCTGAAGGTGAATGATGTCTGTTTATCAGTCTCACATTCCTGTCATTCTGGATGTAGAGTCTTGGGACTAGCAACCAGAAGACACATCCATATGCCTGGCCTGCTGACCAGCAGCTCACATGTGAAGATTGTATTGTTTCAACTGCTCAGCTATTTTAAACAAATGTTATTTTTTTCAGTCCCACTGAGAATGGTGAAATGTTTTTGGACATTTGAGAACAGCCTACGGTATTTCCTGGTCATATTTAGACAATAAATAAGACTCAACCTCTGACCTGGTGTAGTGAATCCCTCCTCACTGTGACTGATAATGTTTCCACCACCCAGACTCACTCCTGCCACTCTCACTACAAAAATCCTTACCACTGACCACAGAAACTTTAAGTAAATATGCAGAAGACGAGGGCACATGAATGAGCTCATATGTTCCTTCTCATATGTCCTTTATGACTCTACCTTTTATATAGCTGCGGTTTAAGGAAATTCTAGAGTGACTCATCTAGCCACATATCACACGCATGCCCTAATGATCTGCTGACTCATGTCTTATGAGACTAATAATACATGACTTGCTATTATATACAGATTTCATTTTTATTAGACAAGATTTAATGCAATATGATACGATACGTTGCTATACAATATAATGATGTACAATCTTGTCAGAGGTCTATATCAGTGTGAAGAGTTGAAATTGGTGTTTTTGTTCATCTCATCTGCATCTTCAGAGAGACAGGAAGAGATATTTAAACATTTTTCCAGATTTCTAGTGTTTCCACTCAGGTTTTCTTATGTGCATATTAAGGATGCACAAAACAGGTGGATGTTAATGTGCTGCCATTTAAAAATGGGCAGGTAGTACTGTACACAGTAAGTGCATTTATAGGCACCCAATTAGAAAAATTACAGGTAGTAAAAGCACAATGACCTGAAATATGTTAAAAGTCTCTGTACAGCTGTGGACTGAGATGATACCTCTCTTCAGGCCTCGGCTTGTGGTTAGGATGATGGCTATATGGTTGAGGCTAGATGTGGAAATGAGGCTATACATCTTGATACTGTTGACAGAATTAATCCTTGGACCCCACCCTGTTCCTTCCTAAGGCCCTGACCTGAGCAAAGGCCTGTGACTGGGTTTGAATTTGGACTGTAAGTGACTATATGGAGCTGATGTTTGTATACACTGCTCATACAATCTGTTGAGTACAAAGGCATTCGGTCTACAAGACGCATGCGGTACACAAAAGCTCATTTTTGATCCATTTTATTTTCACAGCTATTTTGTAAAAGTCCATTGCCATCTCTTTCTCCCCCTCCCCCCTCCCCGCCCTTTCTAGCAGGATTTCCTCCAGACACAAAGACCACCATGTACTGCCAAACAGATAAGCTCTGGCCAATGACTTGTCACCGGGAGCCCATTCCTGTCATTCTTTCTTCATTACAAAAGGTGTTGATCCTACGGAAGAGCCAGGAGATGAAACACATGTGTGCTAACAATTAACCCTCTAACATACATACTGGGCTCCTCCCCTCCGAAGTTAAAGTACAACCTTCTACATTTTACAAGAAGTTAGGGGAGGCTTACAAGTACATTATGTTAGTTACAGCCATGATACATTCAAAGGATGATATGCATAAGAAAGTTTGAAGTCATAAAAAGTATCTCCTTAACTTGATGGGTATCTACATCCTTAAACTGATGAAAAATGTGACAGTGAATCATTGACAGAACTGATGTTTCAACAGTAAAAAAAATAAGTCTTACCTTCCCATAGTCAGTGGTGAGGACCAGGGATGTATCATCACAAGAGCTGACGATGGAGGGGAGGAGCTGCTCTTTGTGTCTCAGCCAGACATGGCACCCCTGCAACATGATAGCCAGCACAACAACATTAGCATTTGGACACAGGGATCACATTGGAGTCATGTGGTTCATAAAAGTAGTCTATTTGCATTACAATCACATTTTTATGTATCTAGCAGACCATTTACTAGAGATGAACAGAGAGGAAGAAAGAGACATTCACTCCAGAATAGGATTACAAACAGTCCATGTCTTTTTCAGGTATAATGTGAACGTACCAGATTAGTAATTACTGCTAAGTAGAAGAAAAGGCAGAAATCATGCAAGGAAATCAGGGATTTCACCCTATATTTTTGTCTTTCTGTATTTTTTTCCATTTTTCCCAGCATTGTTTAACACTCTGTGCAACATAGCTACTCCCTTACCACACCAAACTGGCACTGTTATCCTCTAGTTAAGCCACTATTGCTTTTTAGAAAAGAAAAGTTGTTTGCCAGACCTGCATGCAGAGGGTGTGTCAGAGACTCAAACTATCATTTAGAGTCATACACACTCAGTAAACTGTCAGAATGACTTTTTAGTCTTTGGTTGTGCAAATGTTTTTTTTTTTCCTGCCCACTATCTTTTCTTCTTTTCTTTATTTCAACATGCTTCTCACCAAAGTCCCACATCACATCCTGGCTCCAAAGTAAGATTAAGACCAGTACTGCAGCTGATTTGGGTGGCCTGGTCTCCCATGTTTGTGTATCAATGAGCAGTCACTGACCTTCCCAGACATGTTTGTTAGGAACTAAGTAACCAGGAGCAATAACAGGAATCTGAGGCTGATTGCTCAGACGCACTGTCATTTCCTCACAACAGTGGAAGATACATTTATAGACCTGGCTGCATTTTACTGACTGTAGTGGACGAGAAAGAACATCTGCACTGCCTGACCCTGCGGTCTAAATGGATGGCTAAAGATGACTAAATCTACCTTTGTCAATCCACCTAAGTGAAAAACAACAAGTTTGTCCTTTGGTTAAACAAAGAAAATCAGATAAAACCATCCATTGATGAACCCTGTAATACATCAGTCTTTAGTGTTTATTAAAATGCTGATTGAAATCTTTGATATTCTACAGGATGTGCAGTTTAAAGAACTTTGGGCTGAAAGTTGACCTCACTTGCATGAAGCCTGTCTTTGACCAACTAAAAACTATTAATCATTGAGAGTGCCACCATTGAGGTGGCTGGAAAGACTTGGAGCAAAAGGGAATTGTGTGTCCAACAGAGCATAAAACTGAAAGGATCAATATGCATGGATTCCACTTGGAAACCTTATACAAGGTCACCACTTCCAGACATCAATCCTCATTAACTATTAAAAACAGGCTTCCACGTGTGCACACGCTCACATCCACAGAGGACAAGTGTGTTTGCGTCAGGGACAGAACAAAGATCAGGATGCTTTTGTTTAATACATGACTAGATAGTTTATGTGCAGTTTAATCAGCTGAATTACAGACACAAAGAATGAATTAGTTCATCATTAAAGAATTATTTTAATTAAGTGAGCCTGTTCAACCGCTCAGATGAATAATTGTAACTAATTCTATTAATTCATTTATTTTCTGGCTTCTTTCTTGAACAAAGGGTCCCATAACCAGCCAGTCTGCAAACCCACTTCCATCATCAAGTTTTTTTTCCTTCACTCAGCTAATGGAGCACAGCTAAATGTGTCTCTCTTAAACCACAGGGGAAAACAGTTAGTGAGATAAAGGGGGACATGTAAATTAGGAAGAGGAGGCTGAGGGGGAGTGAGAGGGGAAAGAGGAAGACTGCAAGCACTTGATAATGCCTCGCCTCCTATTGTTCGGAAAAAAGAGGAGACAAACAGAAACACTGGGACGTAAATTTTACAGAGGTGTTCTCCGAAACGTGGCCACACTTTAACACCTACTGACCTGACTGCCATACCAGTGAATGACTGTGTCTGCCTGGTACCAGCTTGGCATGCACGGCCTGTTCAAGGAAAAGCTGCTTCACGTGAGTTTGCTGCAGTCCAGTGAGGAGATTAATAGTGTTTACTCTATAGATTTTAAGAAGATCATTTGCTGTTACGTAAGCAGAAATCACAAGGGATTGAATTTAGCAGAATATTGCTTCTAGTCATGATGTTGTTGAGACTGTCTGTACTTGTAACTACTACAGTGGTTCTGACAAAGTGTAGAAACATGCAGGGAGTAAGTTGTAAGAACAGCTAAATTACATGAGTTGACAAGACAAGACAGTGGACAAGCCATGACATGAAAAACCAGTATTGCTTCAATTAAGAAACTTTCAGTGACTCAAATATTAATGGGACATTTTTTTCAAGAATTGACTTGAATAGTGCAGTTGCTGAGTCTGAGGTGGTCAATGAAATGAGACAAAACCATACATAATATAAAACTATAACTAAAAATCAGCAACAAGCTGGCCTATAAAAGGCTGCCTGGTGTGCTGCACCAGCGTCTGTGTAGAATGACTTGGAAAACTGCCCATCAGACACTATAATCGATATTGGCAGCAACAGCCACATCAGAAGTCACTTACCAAATAAAATATATTTTGCACATTCACTGGATTAAACCACTCATTTTTAGGTCACTGTGTTTGTTTTTATTAATTTTAATATTTTTAAACAGTTTTTATTTTATTTGCACTCAATCATCTATAGCACTGTAATTCAGAGAGAATTCAGAGAAATGTGTTTAATTCAAATTTTTAATTAAAAGACATGTCATCTCTAAAAAGACATGTCATGTTTTTTCTAGTTTTTTGATATTCATAAGAGGTTATAATGACAGATATCTATGTTAAATACTGTCAAAGTTCTAAAACTTTAGGATGCATATAGACATGCTGCTTGCAAATCAAAGGCCAGGGTTTCAACCTGCTTGAGTGTAGTGCTGATGAGTTAAAATGGATGGCTGTTTGTGGGTATGTACAAACAATCTGACATCATGACAGGGAAGAAGTATAAACAACTGCAAGCAGCCGTTCAGTGCAGGTTGAAGCCTGATCTTTTTGATTTTAAGGGAACATTTTTCATACATTCAACTCAAGTTTTGGAACTCTAACCATGTTTAACATGATTATATAACATAACAGTCAGAAAATAACAGAAGGTCACAAAAAGCACTATATTCCCTTTAAACATAAGGTAGTCGATTAAGATAAAACTCAACACCCCATTGTTCCAATACTAATAATCCTTTGCCTACCCTACAATGTTGCTTGAGGTACAGTATATACAATAATAAGCTCACACTTCAAGACTTTAATTGTACATTGTACTGCTACAAACCCTCAAATATTGAGGAATTATTCATAGTTTGGTACAGTTGAAGTCATCCAAAATATCATATTACGTTGGGAGGCTTTGGTCTTAAATAATCACAGTATTTGTCAGGATAACTATCAGCCTGAATAATTTAAGTTGGTAGATGTAAAGTGGGGTTTTGCAGTGTCTTGAGGGCTCAAGAAAGCCACCAGATGTTTACCCATGTGTATGTGTCTTTGTGTGTGAGCGTGTGTGTAGTGAAAGAGTCTGAGGACAGAGGGTAAAGTAGAGATGTACTGTGTCTCAGCAACAGATGGTGTCACCAAAACTCCTCCCCCTTATCCCTTCCATCCTCAAGCCTTGTCACAAAGTCAGGACAAAGGCAACCACCTCTGACTGAAAGCTTAGGAGTTAACCAGGCGGAAATATCCCAAACAAAAGCCAGCTGGACGCAAAGGGGCACAGATATCAGCTCATGCTAAATCCCCCAGATTTCAATCACTTGGTAGAGCACAAGCAATCATTTGGACAAAACTGAGGAATTACCCTTAAATAATCACTGGATAGTACAGTGTTCATTTGATATTGAAACACAGTCTATACCTAGTTTCACTACCAGGTGTCAACCCCACTCCTGTGCCTACAGTCTCCAGATGTTTTAATAGCTCCAATAAAAAAACACAGCTGATCTGCTACCGTGACATTTCCAGCTCAGGCTAATTTCAGATTCTTAATGCTGCTTGTCAGTGAGCACATGTAGCACTGCTGAGGCAAAACCAGCTGACAATGGTAATCTGACCCACCAAAAACAGGCCCCATGTCGACGTCCCATCACGCCCTTTGACACAGAAACCACTTGGGCTGAATGATGTGATCCAGTCAGTGGCTTGAGTTTCTACAGCTTGTATAATGACATCAAGCTCAAAGATTTGCTAATGAACACAACTTAAATATTTAAAGGCATACACAGTACAAGGTGCCATGGGCTCATTCTCTGATGTCTGGTATAGCATGAGCACTATCAGGTGATTTCATCAACCAGTACAAAAGAAAGCTAATTAACTCAGCCCAACACGGACACAGTTGAACATTTAGTTATGATAGGCTAACTTCTTGGATCACAGTGTGGTTCCAGGGAGTGGTGAGTGAACATTTGCCCAGCGGACAGCAGGCTGCTGGTGCTGCAGGTAGGGCTGACTATTGGCCAGGAGTGATGCCTGGCAAACGGATGAGTATGTTCTGTGGGATTCCTGACAAGTATCTAAATTGTAATGCCCGGATGTGAAGGAAGATAAACCTAACACAGGCACCTATCCAGCAGGCACTGGCACAAACACAGCCCAAAGGACACTCAAGCTATTGCTGCTTTCACTGGTTCCTCTCAAATTTCCTGTCATGCCATTAAGAAGCAGATGTTCAACAAGTCATCTAGTTTTTTGGACAGTGATCCCACATCTCATTTACGCCTCAAATACCAATATTGCATGTAAAAGCAATTATAATAACAAGAGAGGGGTATGGGGCCAAGTTACTAATCCTGGACAGAGCATTGACAGCCTGTCCTGCTTTTAATACAGTCAAATAGCACACTGACATTTGTTGTGTGTTTTTTTTTTTACAAGAAATAAGTCTTGTATTGCTGTTCAAAAATAAGTAAAAACAAAAATCTTTAAAATCCAGCCTGGTTTTCTAATTTGCCCTAACTTGCATGTCTATAGTCTGTGAAAAGAAACATATGCAAACATGAAGAGAACAGAAAGATCCCAGTCAGCAAGTGAACTCAAATAATCTTTTACAGTAAAACATTTTAATTTGTCCTTTGTAAATATGGTTCTAATGGCCACAGAAAAAATAATAAAGTCACAAGACTGTACGTTGTCAGCAGAACTCCCTTCTCACCTCTCTAAAAAAAGCAGTTAACAATGCAGGGTTTTATTGCTTTATCCATTATAAAGGAACGAAAGGCAAATTGAAGGATTGTAACCAAATCTCCTGAAAGCTGAGTGAGTGGAACGAGTAGGAATCTGCCAAGTAGCTGGTGGGATTAAACAAGCAGGCTGAGTGCGGCTGGGACTGGGATCTAGGCAAAGGTCCCGCTAGGTCTTTAGCCATAAGCTTTCCAGTCCGGTGAAAGGCATACATCCTACAAAAAAACTCAACCTCAGCTAAAAGTTACTGGATATAGTTCCACATCACAAATACGAAAAAAAAACATTTGACTCAGTTTGATCTTTTGGTCCTTCCCGGTTTGGCCAGGACATTTTTGGCATTTTATATATATATGGATATGAAAATGAAAACTAGGTTCATGAATTCAAATGTTTACTTGTTTTTTGCACATGTATGTAAAATCAAATGAAAATTACATCTTTTCTAGTGTTCTGACTGACAAAATCAACCCACTGGTTAAGTACCATTCTTGGAAACTCTTCTTGAGAGAAAGGAAAATTGTTTCTCATCCACGTCCTTGCACATATTTTCCAAAGATTTAGCCTAACCACTGCCACCAGGCTAATCATATTGTATATATTTACTCAACAGTGAAGAATAAATCAAACCAACAATGATTCAATAAAAATGTGCATCTACACTAGTCTGTCATTGTT
>JANJYP010092513.1:0-17199 GCA_024605115.1 Rastrelliger brachysoma | reverse complement strand
CTATGAAACGTTACTCCTATTTAACAGGCTACAGGTGTGAGAAGTCTTGTTAATTCAATTAGTGGTTGTCCCTGTGGCCAGATGAGTCAGGGGTAACAATGCACATACCACAGTGGTTTCTAAGGTAACTGACTTTCGGTGCCCTTTCGCTGCTGTGTCTGTGCACTGTTATTGTTTACCTCCCTGTTCCCTCTTGTTATGTGTACCCCTGCTTTAAATGCGCATGCCGATAATAACGACGACTGGTAAATTGGCTGTATAAATCTTCCCTCCACTGACTTAGGGACACTAAAACAAATTGTATGCATCTTTTCCTGATGAATATAGGGCTTCCTGATTGAGATTGGATGACATTGCTTCCTGCCTCTTTTTATTTCCATTGCATTTGATGGTAATATCCTCAATTCCCTGATTAATGGTTTGGTCTGTAAAAATTGCCCACTGCAATTTCCTGTCGACCTCACATCGAGTTTGTTCGAATTGCCAACAGTCCAAATGATGTTCAGTTTATGGTGCCATGTTATGAAGAAAATCAGCAAATCCTCACAATTGAGAAGGTGGAAAAACAATAAAAAAAGATGAATCAGTAATCATTGCAGATTCTTTTTCTGTTGATTGACTAATTGTGAATACTTTCAGCCTTAGCTTAATTCACCTATTGTACTTTTACACAAATACTACAAATCTTTCATTACATAGCACTCTGCCCTCCTGTGTCTTTTAATACTGAATTTAATTTATATCTACATACCTTCGAAGTCTTCACTTTATCCATAATGACCATCTTATGACTTTTTGTACAGTATCCATGCTTGTGAAATATGAAATCTGTTTCCTCATAACTGAAATACTTTCCACAATATGTCCTTATATTTAGTCCAACACCGGACACAGCGGATCAAAACACATAACCAGAAATTTAAAAAAAAACAGAGTGGTTATCATATATTTCAAAATCACACTGGCATTGATTAAATAAACTGCAATTGAAGTATATAAACTTTAAGATTGAACTCATTTATTCCATGTTTGATGAATGCAACACTGTGCTGTGCACTGCAGAAAACAGGTGACACCTCTCGCGAACCAAAATCTTATTACGCACTGAAGAAACTAGCCCTATATAAAATTCCTCGCCATGAAGAATGGGCAGGATTTTTTGCAATGAACTTTTTCCTGTAAACTTAACATAACTCATTCTTTTTTATGAACTAAAGATCGTGTAATTTGCAAACATCGGAACGCAGTTCAATTTCTGAAAGACTTTTCGTAGCTCACCTTCTCCAAGAAAAGGTTATTAAACTTTTTGAATGAATGACCTCTTAAATTGTTTTAATAAGGTTTTTGTTATGGCCACCCTTTTTCCAAACTGTTTAATGTTAGGCTAATTAAATGTATACAGTGACTGAAACTATGGATAAGGAGATAACTGAAGGAGGGGTGAAGATTTAATACAAAATATGCATTAAAAACGAATTTAAACTATTGAAAGTAACCTGTCCCACTAACCTCCCTGAACTTGCACTGGACAGTTTTGAGCTGTCTCACAATTCCCCTTTTTCTCAAATGTGGTCACCCTATTAGAAAATTGTTTTTTGATCCTTTCCACATGTGTGCATACTTCAAGTGTGACTCAGTATTTTACGGTCACAGATTGATATTGCACCATTTCATCACTCTCACCATTTTATGTTCTCTGCTCGGGTTCGGCTATCAAATATCCCTCCCTCCTGAATTTTTTATGACTTGATGCCTTGCTCTGGTTTGGTAAAATATATCAAGGCTGATCTGTAGTCGTCCGTTCTCTAATGATGCCCTTTGCCCTTAAAGTGGGAGGGTTTCTGACATTTTTGTAGTTGTTATTATTTAATAGGCTCAAATGGTCTCTTTAAATATTTATTTTAAATCATTGCTGTGCTTTTGAGAAGTAAAAGTTCAACAGCTTCTGTAGTGTTAAATTACATTGTAAATCATGTATATTGGTGACATACATGTAATGTAACATAATATCTGGTTTGAGAGAAAAAACAGAATCACACTCCACCATATGTATCTCATCAGAGGCTCAGTCCTTATATGACAGGCTCTATTACATGGTTATTGCATTGGTGTTTGGTTATTTTAAATTTACATTTTTTTATGCATTTTTACTATTGTTTATTTGTGCTTTGTATTCATTATGAACCTTGCAGTAGTGCATGTTTAGACAGCTTAAATGGATGATGTATCACCTGTAGTTGAAGTAAAATAAAGACCATTAATAATAACTTATCAAGTTATGCTAAGATAATTTGTTATTTCAGAGTTCTGATTTTGACCAGACCTTCCTGAAATTCACTGTAACATCAGGGTGTGTTTTTAGGCAGACTCAACTTTCTGTTATTAGTAGAAAAGCATTGCCTTTGCTTTTGAGTGTATTTGCCATTCAGCAGCACTAGAGCAGAGTGTTTTCAAAGCTTTTTGCCATCTCCTTTAGGAATGCGGGAAGTGGTTTAGTACACCTCTGAAACCTTTCACAGATGCTGTCTTGTCCTAATTGACATGCAAACAAAGGCTTAGTCTGTGATTGAATCTAGGCTTGCCCAACCGTCAATCACACGCTGCGCTCTGAAGTCTTATCCTGGAATGCATTTCATCATTCGTCCCTTGGTTTTTCCAAACAAGTCATCCACTGAGTGAACTGCTCCTTGTCATGCTGATGTACAGTATGTAGGCATTAGACAGTGGCTTTGCATGTGACCAACCTTTTAGCTTGATTGCAAGTGCAGTTGACCCTAGGCTCTCAAACATAGAGAGTATGCTCACCCCCAAGAAAATACCCCCAGTGTACATCACATTTATAAACTGTCTTAAAGCATCAGCTACACTTGCACTTGTCAAGCACCAAATTGTCCTTGTCCAACTGCTGGGGCACTTTAACCACCATAGTGGATATACGCATGTAACTGCCCATTCACTGAAGACACTCTGAGAGTGGCTAGGACTGTTCAGTGGTTCATGCAATGATAAGCTTACAGTATTCTGCTTGAGGAAGTACACATCACAACATGTCCTGGTAATGTCAGCATTTTCTCGGATGGAATTCATCCCATCCCTTCTTGTTAAATCATCAGTACTACTGCAATAAATAAAGAAAAAAAATATTTTGCAACTTTATGCCTTACAGTATGTTTGTTTAGATTTCCCCTCTAAATTGCTATTTAATTTTTCACTTAAGTGTTTTATGAATTTGACATGATGTAGAATTCAGCTGCTTCAGAGGATCTTATAGTTGTAAATACAGACATCTGTAAAATGTTATATTTGTGCTATCTTTAATTGCATAAAATTTCACCTGTAGAAAACAATTTATCTTAAAATATTCAATGATCTTTTCTAGATCCTCATTCTCATTCACCCATTAGTAATTGTAGAGCTCAGATCTAGTGCTGCAGATATAGGGCAAAAACAATTCAGTGCTTTCCCATTATCACTTTCAGTCACCCGGCTCCCTGAGCTCAACCTCACTGATGCAGAAGCCCTTTCATATGCTTTAATCCTGTTAATAATTATTTGCTATGCAGCTGAAGAAGGAGGGCAGATTGAAAAAGAACGAAAATGTGCTGCGCCGATAGTGGCATTGAGAATGAGGGGGAGAAGAAGACTTGGAATGGCTCATGGTGTGGGAGTTTCAACAACCCTGTGCTGTCCTTTCCAGACATTTTCACTGGAAATGAAAAAAACAAAACAAAAACTGAATGGCCTCGAGGCTCCATCTGAAACTGTTTGTATGCCAAAGGACAACATTCCTACCCTGGATAAAGAATAGTTGAATTTAAAACATATTTTCCCCCTGTTTCTGCTTAAACTTTCTGGGAAATAAAAATTAGATGTCACTGATATATAAAATGCATCATTCACTCACTGTTACCCTCCATACTGCTACTGACTTCTTTTTTGGTGAATTCTAATTGGCCTTGGCTTATGTGGTCCCTGTTGTTCTTTGTCACTGAAAAACGTCCCCCTCCTGGACCAGCTCCTTATCTGGAGTGGCTGTGAATGGGCTCAGAGCAGAGCTGGAATCAACATCCCTACTGGTCTGCTGGCAAGGTCGAAAAAGGAAAGCATTGGCTAGGGGCGACACTGAGCCAAGGCGCTAAACAGTTTCTTCATCCTCCTCTCTCCACTGGGGTTAGAGATAGATTACTATGACATTCTTCCCTCTCTCCATAGATACTAGGGCTCCATAGATACTGGCTCATACACTTGTTATGTCATGTTTACTGGAGTCGTGAGCTGAAAGCTAAAATGTCTCCATGTTACTGAAAATCACAAAAACTCTAAATTTCTCTGATGCATGAAAAAATGTGGGTATAAAGGAGTTATTCTGCCTCATATATCCACACATTTAAAGCAGTTTTTCTCCACTCAACACATNACAAAAACTCTAAATTTCTCTGATGCATGAAAAAATGTGGGTATAAAGGAGTTATTCTGCCTCGTATATCCACACATTTAAAGCAGTTTTTCTCCACTCAAGACGTTAACATCGACACAACTCCCCTAACCACAAAAGCAGTGTGGATTGACAGGACTATAATACATTTGGACACGGTAATCTGCAACAGCATCTCACAGGTCATTGCTTTGTGGAAGTTGTGAAATTTCAGCAGAACTGGGATCCACAAATGACTCTGCCTGGAACGTGTGAATTTTCACAAACTAGTGCAGTGCCCCTTCCAAACATGTCTATTTGGAAAGGGTTGATTGCTTATTAATTAATACATGTAACACAATAACGAATAAATAAAGTAAATGGTTTAAATCCAAACAGTAACTTCACCAGTGAGACTGAAGATAATTACAGATAATTGTAGAAACTGTTTCAATTGGTTGATTTTGCTGCTAATCAAACTCCATTTTGCATTCCTATTCTGCTCCTGTTTTTTTTTTTTTCTCATGTGAGTTCTTCTTGTCTCTCTCTCAAGCCGTTAAACCGTGTGGGATGCATGCCTTTGTCCCACTCAGCAAGTCAGAGCCCATAACCCCCACTCCTCTGTTATGTGACAGTGTTTATATTAACAGCCCCCTTTAATATTAAACATATCATGTTTCCAAATTGCACCAAATTCAACATGGTATGTCCTTGGCTCCCCAATAAACCACTCAAGGACTGTGAAGTTGTTTTGATGAGTGGTTCTCAAGATATGCAAAGGACAAACATACAGACACAGAGAGATTCCTTGTTTTTTAGATAAACTGCAGTGCCTGTTGAAAACATATCTGAGACATTTTGCAGTAAGTTCTGAACCATTTCTAAATTTCTCAAGAGCAACTCATCCAATAAACTTCAATCTCAACACTGGACCCTTTTGGGTCCCCAGCAGCGCATCTGTCCGGTATGATGTCGAGTTGAATGAACAATTTTTAAGATATGCAAAGGACAAACATAGCTACAGAGAGACAGGCAGAGATTCACTGCTTGATGTGGAGAAATGAATAGTAAATGTCCTTCCATCTGTCCTTCCTCGATTCCTTCCTTTCAATCTCTCTATCCCTCTTTTTTCATGAGTCATTGAATTGTCCATTGGTATTCTACTCTTGCGTCAACTTTAATAATGTCGTTAAAATAGACTTTTATGAACCCAGTACTTTTTAAGAAAATTGATTTATAGAGATTCTAGGTAAATCACCATTGAGGAAGAAGAATGATGCATGCTTCACATCCCTCATTCACTTTATTGCTGCAGACATAACATGTAAAAGGAAGTCATTATGGTGACAAGGTCCTCCCACCAGTAAGTAGGGCGGCTTCTAGTGAAGGACACAGGAGTAGATGTTCCTTTTGTGTTCCCTGACATGTTAAAGTGTCAAGCTGAGGGAAAAAAATGTAGTTGGAAGACTGTCTCGGTTTCTTTGATAAGCAGAAGGATAGGATGACGAAGCGTGAGATGTGCCAACATATGTCTGAGGGCGGCAATGAAAACCAGCTGTGTGGTGGTGTTTGTGTGTGTGTGTGAATGCACACATGACAGCAATATTTATGCAAGGGGTAGTGCCTCTTCACATACAAACACAGCTCACATTCACAGATGAAAGGCGGTAAACCTTAATGGCAGGTTGGCTGAACATAATGGTGTCTAACCACAGGCATCTTTCTTGGAAGCCATCTGACATTATGTGTGGTCACAGACAGTTTGTAACCGTTGAATCAGTGGAGCTACAAGTCACTGAAGAATCACAACTCACCGGCAAACCTGCCTTGTTTAAATAATACTGAATGAAAATCATGTGGGATATTTATCTTGTAATTTATCTTGCCATTGTTGCCTTGGTTTCTATACAGTACACAATAGCCTACATGAATTAATTACATAAAAGCCAATTATTTATCATCCTAACAAAGCCATAATCTTTAATGGTTTCCGCTCTGTATGTTTAACTATGAAGAACATTTTTCTTTGGTAACATAACCCAACATCTTAGCCGTGGAAGCACACGTGTTTATTTATGTGGAACACAGCATTCATCCTTGAGCGAAATACAATATCCTCACTGTGTCCTACAGTCATGAGGAGTGATCAGATCAGTAATATTTCCATGGAGCTATACTTAATTTGATCCGTGAGATAGAAGAGCATCAGCGGTCAAAAAGGCCACAAACACTCCCTGTGGTATTTTAATCCATCTCACAGCAAACCCCTGCCTGTATCAGCTATCTGTTTTGTTTTGTTTCATTCTTTCTTTTTGTTTTTTTCGTTAGGACATTTGGATAGCTATTTAGTGGCAGCCGTCCCCCTTTCTTTACTTTTATCCTACTGGCATCCCACTCCTGTATTTATCCTGCTTATATTATACTGTTGACAAATAGTGAAACAAAGGGTCTTTAGAAATGGTGAGGTAGAATCTGGCTTGTTTCCTCCTACTCCTCCTCCTTATGTAATTTCTGTGATTTATAGTTTATTCAGGACATGATTAAGTGCATGCCATTAAGTGCATATTTCATTGATAAACTGATGTCTCATGTAGGTAATGCTCCACTCTTGCTATTTAATGAACTGCCTACCACTCATTACCTCTCTTTACAACCAATGCCCTTATGGGTCCTTGGACTAATTCCATCCCCTGCGAACTGTTTTTATTCTGAATCTGGACCCTGCTCCCTCAGCGTAGAAGACATATGGTCCAGATGTCAGCACAGATGACGGGACCGTATAGACCTCCCCACATCATCTGCCAACTGCGCTGACATCTGGATGCATAGTACCTTTGTGGTCAATAGGAAATGGCCTCTTAAAGCTAATTTAGCACTGCTTTGCTGCAGAGACTAAACACTGGAAAAAGCTGGTAGTCATCAACGGTGACTATCCTTGTCCTTAGAAATGCTGTGTGAAAGCCTTGGAAGCCTTTTGCCAGAATGCCTCAGATTTGTTGTGGTAATAAAACAGTCACTCATCACACCCACGTAATTTTAACAAATGTGTCACAAGTCTAGCAAGAGTGAGTAACTCTGGACGCAGCCTTGAAAAGAGGCACATTAGTTGTGTAAACTGGGATGGGTCTAGTTTAGGTTGGGCTAATCTAAAGAGGCGCGTGAGCTGCACGTATATTCAATATTGATGACTATATCAAAGACTCTCGTCATGAAGATGCATGAGTTTGTAAGCAAATATATTAATTTAAAGGGTAACTGATTACTGTGTAAAGGTATTTAATGTCTGTAATGTTTAGGAGAATCAACATATAACCAGTTTGACCTATTCGTTCTGTTATCATCAATATTTAAAGTTAAAAAGATTGACCAAAAGACTTTAAAGGTATCTTTTATGACTATACTGATGTGATGTGATAAACCTATATAGATGCTTCGCAGCTCTGTATGTATATGTCATGCCACTGAGCAAAGTTTCCTTGTTGAGACTGCAAGAGTAAAAAAAAAAAAAAAAAAACCCAAAAAACTCTGATTCATTTTTTTGCAAATACTAGCTTTCAGACTGAAGACATGAGCTAAATTGAGTTGTCATACCATAGCTGTTCCACTTAGACCAAGGGAATTGAATCGGTAATCACTTTTCATGACCTAGAAATAAAGTTTCTTATAAAAGCTTCGATTTATGACATATTTTCAGTAAGTAGGCCATGAACTTTGAAGAAATGGACAAAGCCTATATGTTCCTATAATCTTAGTCCCTTGCATATGTGTTAATGGAGTGGACAAAATGTCAGGAACACCATTCTGTATAATGCACTCCAGTACACTGTCACCACTCGCTACAACTTCAGTACTCATCGTAAAGCAGAATAATCAACTTTCTGACAATGTCATCAAAAACTGAATACGTATTAACTCCTTAATTTTAGCATTTATGTCAGAGCTGTTGCGTTGATTGCACTGGATTGCATTAGATTGCACCGGTGTATCTAATTCAGTTCAATGCAATTTCACTTAGGATTTATGGTGCCAAATTACAACAGATGTTATCTTAGGGCACTTTTCACATGGAGAAGGTCTACACTGTACTACACTAATGAAGTGGCTAGAGTGTGTGTGTGTGTGTGTGTGTGTGTGTGTGTGTGTGTGTGTGTGTATGAATATATATAGATAAGTGGGTGAATTATTCAATTGTTGTATGCCAGTCAGGGGCCCTTTGGGAAGGTGGGGCCAGTTTCAATTGAAACAGGAGAAACATAGCTAAGGCGGCCAGCGGGTTCGTATCTACAAGAGGTTGACAGCTGCTCAGCTCTGGCCCTTCCTGCTAAATGTATCGTTAAGAGGCATCATGAAACTGATAGGTCTCACTGGGAATTCAGGCCTACTGAGAGAATTCAACTCAACCTCATTCTCTCATTTTTTCTCGTTTTTTTTTTTTTTGTCTTTTTTCTATCCTCTCTCTGTGAACAATGAGGAGCTCTTAATAGGCTTTGATGTTGCTATATTGTACTGAGCTGGTTACACATGGGGAACCAAACATGTATTATTACTGCTAAAGAGAGGGGAAAGCCTAGGTCTAGCTCTCTCCTGTCATTCATCTTCTTGTCTTACTTCAGGTCCTTCAGGTTTGTTTTTTTTAACTCTCTTTTTCTCTAAATATGAGAAGTCAGGTCAATTAGATTCTCACCCTCACGGTCTTGGCTTTTTTCCCCCCACTCCTCTTCCTCATCTCTCCTCTGTTATGTTTTAGCTCCCTCATCATCTTCGACTCTAGTACTTGCTCCCTCCCTCCATCCCTCCCCTCCTCACGTGGTACTCAAGCTATTCCTCCCTCACTCCCCATCTCTCATTCATACACCAGCTCCATCCTGACTACGTTTGTCATGTGGCTCTCTTCCCCCATTCGTCTGCTCGGCCACTGATCGGATACATGCAACTGCTGTGTAAGTAGTTAGCCACGTTTCTTTTTTTTTTTTTTTTGGTTTATTCTACACCTCCCTCTTCTTCCTGCTTTGTCAAGGCTCCAACAAGTGTGCTACTGTCTGCTCATATGGCAGGAGGATTGCTCACATACTTACAGCCTGAGAGACACAGATGGACAGAGATGATCACACAGGACTTAAAGAGATTCACAGAAAACAGGTTGTGCATTGTGTTGAACAGGTCAGATGAACAGAAGTCAAGAGAGGAGCAGAGAGGGGGGGAGTCCCAAGACAGTCTGTGCTTCATTATCATCGTCTCCTGTCTCAGGTGTCAAGTGTATGGAGAAGGAGCTCATTAGAGCTGGATGCATGACTTCGGACAACTTGGCTCACATGTCAATCAGAGAATAGCTGAAGCCTTAGCCACTTTTTTTTTTTTTTAGAGTTGTGAGACAATAACAGGAGCTTGTTATCACTCAAAATTCTTGTATGTATGCTTTATTCACACCTAACTCTATATCCATTTATGCAACTTAACCTTTTCGAGAGATTTTTATAGTTCTCGTCCTATTCACTTCTGTTTTCTTGTGCAGTATTTTAAGAACGCTGTGCTTCTCCTGCTCTTGTTTGTGCACATTTGAATATTGAATTTGAGCAGAAGCAGCTTGTTCAGCTTAAAAAATGTTTTAAAGAGAAGGTTTATCTGCTTACAATGACTGTTTGGATGCAGCCTTGACTCTCCCCTGTCTGCATTTTACACACAATCCTTTACAGGCTGCATAGAAATCCCAACCATAGTAAAAGGATTTTCTGCTGTCTGTAATATCGGAAAGGGTGAGTGGAAGGAATAGAAATGAACACTAAGACTGAGATGAGGGAATGATTGATTTTCTTGCACTTTTTTTTTTCATTTATTCACATGTGAAGAATAAAAAGTACATGATCAGCAGTGAAGTCATGTTAATGCAGCTTGATGGGAGGTTTATCTGTTGACTTTTTTTGCGGTGTATGTATTGGATAATCCTAACCCATCCTTCCAACACATTTCTTTCTCATCAGCTTCAAGCAGAAAGACACAATATATACACACATCTGTGCAGTAGCTAATGCTTTTAGGCCTGACCATAGAGAGAGAGAGCCTGTTTGATGATTTGTGTTCAGTTCTTGTTATGAATGCAGTCAGTGCTCATCTTACTGCATCGTGGTAATTGTGTGAATCAATTCTGCCTTGATTTCAGTCCATTCACATATTTCACCTGTAGTGGATTTGCATCAGGAGCAGATAAGCAGATGATATAAATGTCTCATTTTAAACCTAGGAGTGAATTGCAGGTGTTGCAAGCTTAAGCCAAAAAAAAGAGATTGCTTATCATCTTTTTTCAGTCTTTCTAGTATTTAGATATTTTACTGTATCATTCTGTATGGCAGAAGCTAAAATATTATGTCAAATTTTCAAATATTTCCTTTTCCTGTTTTTCCCCACATGGCGAAGACAACTTTAAAACAGGCTATGACAAAATGAATCAACTGGGAAACAAACCATTTGGAAACCATCCTCTGTCAGTTCTGGAGACAAATGGAGAAACTGGAGTCCCACTTAAAAGCAGATTGAATTTTAGCTGAACTGAAGTAAAACAGAAAAAAATAAGTTTGTGATTGATGATTTCCCTCATATTTCATTGACCCGATTTATAATATGAAAAAAAAAAATCTCTCAAGTTTTTGAGAATTTAACTAAATTGTCATGACTCCTCCAACTAGGAAATGCATTTCCTAACTTGTATTTTTAGTCATGAGATTCATGGAGATTGTGTTAAAATCTGACATTTATTGTCTGTAAGCTAATTAATTTAGACCATAATTGTGAGCTGCAGCCACCACAGATGATGAAGTTCTTTCAATTTATTCATCATAAACACTTTCCAGAGAGTGTACATTTGTAAATAGTGGTAATCATGTGTTAGTCATGTGATAAAACACACTTGTTGTTAACCCCACTTTAGTTTTACAAAGTGCTTTTTCAGTAATTAACCTTTAATTTGCAGCATCAATCATTTTGTCAGGCTCATGTTTTTCGCACTGTAGGGGGTCTTATATTGGAATGAACTCTAATTAAGGGCGCCGCATTTTCTCATAAAAATATTCTCCCTGACTGAAGCCTGTCTCACATTCACGCAGGAATTCTTAACAGAATCTAAATGTTCAAGTCTCTGAATCTCCCCACAGGCTTTTTGTGATGAAGGGGTGGTGCCAAAATGCCACTCTAATCACAGATAATGTGCCAAATCGCCACACCTATGATGAATTATGATGAGTCATATTTAAGATGCGTTGTCAACTATAAGCCAGAGCCTCTGGAGCAAATTTAGCCTGTAATAAAAGTGGTTAGACATATTTTAATTGTTTTCTGGATTTTGGGTTTCCAGAGAAAAGGTGAGGTAACACTGGTGGCTTATTGGCTGACCAACTACAGTGCCGGTTATGAGGTATTTTTATCATATTACTGCAGGGAGTGAGCAAGATGCCCCACATGCTGTGGATACATGCTGAATGAAACTGAGCCAGACAGACATGGCCCACACTAAAAGTCCTACCTTCAACAATGTGCCGTGCCAATGCCGCCCACTCAATGCTGGCCAAGAAGGGCAGAATAATCACATTTTGTAGCAAATTCTGCACTGAATTTCATGATAAGCAGAGTAGGTTTTATTGCTATTAGCTGATGAAATAAAGTCATTCATTATTCAAAAGGACAGCTTTATAATAATGGACTCTAGAGCAATGTTTATCTACCATATGATTATATTGTGATATGCTTTTTATTTTATTAAAAAAACTGAAACACTGAAGTACAGTAGAAACAGGCATAATGATCTTCAAAGTTGACAATTTGCACCTACAAGACCATTCAGCTAGTTCGGTTAATCAAAGTTTCTCTTAAGTAGGTTACAGCTTTGTTGTCTGCTGTTTTTTTTTAATAACTAATCTGATTTTCTCACTTCAGCCTGCCTGTCTGTGGTATTTCTCCTATAAATTAAAAATAACATTTGTTGACAGTAGTGTGTAGTCGTCTCACCACCAGCAGCAGTAGCAGAGCCAACCTGTCAGTGAAAATGCAGAGTAGTTTCGAGATGGTTGTTATGGAGACATGGGCAAGAGCATAATGACAGGAAGCAACAATGAGGACTGGAAGGTTTACCGAGCATAACAGCCATCCTTATGACTTGGGATGTATTGTATGTGCATATTCACAAAGTTAACGTTAAAACTGACCTGTGTTAAGTCAGCTGATGGTGACAATTTCCGTGTGTGGGTGTATGTGTGTGTGTGTGTGTGTGTGTGTGTGTGTGTGTGTGTGCAGCGTCTCTGCCACTAAGCTCAGGATTTTAAGCGCTGGTTTGTCTGTGGCTTTCTTCTGAGCCTTGTTGTTGTGTAAGAGCATTTTTTTTTGTATCTCAGTACTCAACCATAGACTTATACTATCTCTAAAACACCATATTTAAGAAAAACACAGGTCTTACATTTTAAGACAGGCTTTGATTATAATCCCTTAAATTTTATCGGGAGAATGACAGTCAAAACCAGAAAGCTGAATAGCAGGTTTGTACTTTGAATATAGTTCTGTTTTGTGATATTGTGTCCATTGGATTGTATAAAACTCTTAAAATGTCATTGTGCAAGACAGAAAAGTTGAGTCTTGTAAATATTGTGTTGATACCTTACAAAGTAACCACTACACTATGACACAAAACAATTAACTAGCTTACTAGATCTGGTCACTTGGTGTTGCCTTGTGTGAGTGTTGAATGACTGAAGCCTCAAATACCTTAATCCTGACTTCAGGAAGCTGCTATGCACAGTTTGAGTTGAATTACTTGCACCAAGAGTTATTTGTACCAGATACAAATAGTGTTGTGTAATGCCACTGTTTTTTTTTGCGGGTTTTTTTTATTTCCTCGTCATGACACTGTTCTAAAGGATTTTTAGTTGGTTAAATTTTAAGCTATTGGCTCAGCCTCTTTGCCGTCAGTGTTGATAACAGTGTATGAACAAATCATGCTCACAGAGCTTGTTCAGTGACTGGGAAGGAGGAATATGGTCAGGTGAAAAGAACTGTAACGATGCTAGAAAGCCAAAGCTAATCATTCTGATATTAGACTAAATTGATATTGGAAATGTTGCATAAGCAGATAGACACACACAACTTTTAAGTGATCAGATAAAACCTACAGATCACTACATCTTAGTCAGATTAATTGTAAATTTTTTCATCTTTCAATTAACAAGTAGCCCATTCAGCAGTGATACCAAAGAAGTATTAACTTGGCTTTGCAGTAAACAAACGCTGGAACTGCGGCTAAAAATTAGCAGGAAGCTGAGTCACCCACACACTGTAGATATTGAACATGCCTCCCAGACAACAGTCACAGCAGTAATCAGTGCATTTATTTTCAAACCACCCAGCCACACTTTGAAAAAAAAAAAAAAAGCACTCAGTCAAATAAAAGCCTGTTTACCATGGAGTGCGGCAGTCGGAAATTCAAACTGTTATTATGGTGTCAAGATATCAACACACACTCCAGTGTCCCAGGAAGTACACCTCTCATAGGGGACAAACCAATAGTATGCTAGAGCTGTGAGTCCTGATGAAGGGAATTTACAGGTAGCAGATGGACTGCTGGAACCAGCTGTTGTTTACTAGGTAGCGGGGAGGGTTTGTGGTCAGCAGTTCACATAGGCAGGAACATGAGTGTATGGCTACCTGCAACCGCTACACTCTAATTTAAGTCAGCTGAGTTGTGCAAAACAAACAGTGTTGCACTTGTACTGTAGCAGCCTCTCAAAAGGAATGCCACAACACAGAACGGTGGTAAACTGAAGGTTTGATAATCCTGATTACAGTTGCAGGGCTTTTAATTTCCACATTTTAAATCTTGGTGATAAAATGGACAAAAAACAATCCTTATTCTGTAATTGTGCCTACTGAGCTGCTTAGCTCAGGACTGCTCCAGCTGACCTTCTTAGGTCACTGGAGGTGGGTTTATTGGGCAGCTCCCAGGTGTGTGTAGTTCTGTGAGTATGTGGGAGGGCAGAGCTGGATGGAGCGAGTCTCATCTTGCTGAATTTAATAGCGCTAAAAAACTAACCGAGCTTTGAGTGTATGAACTTAATTGCCTTTAGCTTCATAAACATTCTTCATGAACTTTTTGCGTCATAAAAATTAGTTCTAACTGTTTAGAGGACGTCTGCTTTCATCAGGGGGTTACTTACCCAACACCACAACTCATGACTTAAAATAAATGTTGTAGCTCCCGACTGACAACTGTAATGTTAAAGCAAATGTAATTTCTTTGATAATTTGGGTCTTATTTGTTGTTTTTTTCCATCATTACTCAAAATTACATCTTACTTAACAAATTAACAACTGTTATCTAAGGATATAGTAACAGTGTCATAGGGCAAGCAACACGAGTGATCAGATGATCACACAGTTTTTATCAAACCCGTAGGCTGACCATGCTTTCTAAATCAGTTGTTAAGAAATCAGCATGCCAAGTATAGCATTAGGTTTATTCTTTTATAAACGAGTATAACGGAGTTANGGCTGACCATGCTTTCTAAATCAGTTGTTAAGAAATCAGCATACCAAGTATAGCATTAGGTTTATTCTTTTATAAACGAGTATAACGGAGTTAAAGCTTAGTTTACAGTCATCAAGCTGCTCATGTTTTCTGCCCCACTGGACTCCATTGTAACAATGACATCACATCCTGTGGTTCAAAACCTCACGCACAAAAAGGAGACTTAACTGTTGGTTTTTAAGAGTTGCCAGAAATGTTCATCATACTGTATGTCATCAAAGCCGCAGGAGTTCATCCCATAAAATTGTTCCATTATTCTGATATAATTGTTTCAAACTGTTGGTCAAACAGTCCAGAGTGTTGTGTTTATAATGAGAAACGTGTGCAAGCATNTTCATCCCATAA
This sequence comes from Rastrelliger brachysoma, assembly GCA_024605115.1. Taxonomy (NCBI): domain Eukaryota; kingdom Metazoa; phylum Chordata; class Actinopteri; order Scombriformes; family Scombridae; genus Rastrelliger; species Rastrelliger brachysoma. The sequence continues at coordinate 1,879 of JANJYP010092513.1, read as the reverse complement.
AATTGTTCCATTATTCTGATATAATTGTTTCAAACTGTTGGTCAAACAGTCCAGAGTGTTGTGATTATAATGAGAAACGTGTGCAAGCATATAAATGAACACCTGAGCCCACATGATACTTTTTTTTTTTCTTCAGTGCACATGCTAAAAAATCTTATGCATAAACCACGGCAAGTTGAAGCTGATGATGATGGCTAAAACAAAGTGTGTTACTACAAATCCACTCAGAAATCTACAATCAGATTTTGATGCCAATAGTAGTAGAGAAGAGGCTTACACATTAATGTACAGCATGCTCTCTGAGTCCAAATTGCATTTATTCATAATATGGCTTCACTAATACGCAGTTTTAGCGGTGCAGGCCTTCCAAGGATTTTCTCTTCATATCCCCATTTTGACAGATCATTTTTCCATTCTGTGAATACATACAGTGTAGCTATTTTTATCCCCCAACAAGATTCTGCATCCTCGGATAAATTAATGCGGAGCGGGTTTTTAAAGAAAAATCCCAAACGGAGGAGGGGGAGGGTCTTGGCATTATTTTCTGAAGTTTCCCTTGGTTGCATAGCAACACTCATGGAACCACCTATTTTGTCTCTAAATACATCACCTCTGAGAGATCTGACTGTGAAAGGAGAATAGCATTTGCAAATAGGTTGAGCAAATTCAATACAATGACAGAAAATCCGTGCTCCCTTCATGGTTGGTATTAAATTGACCAGCTGGATTAAGACAAACTGCTACTGTGCATTTTATTTTCAGTATACAGGATATTAAGACATAATGACAGGCATTTGCATGTTGCACAGTTGAGGTTAATGTGTATATTTAACATGTCACAATGATCAAGGAATTTCACGCCATGCACACAAACAGAAAGAGTCATGACTGCCAACAGCTTCAAAACCACCCAGGGACACTACAAGATAAATAAGGTCATATGCAATAAATTGTGCCCTTGTTGTGCCTTCGGGGTATGATGCAACAAAAGCTTCCCTGTACAGAAGATGAAGATGAAGTTCCCTGGGTGCTAAATGTACCACTAAATCTGATATTTGTGTAATGATGCCGCTTCCTGTTGAGCTGCTCAGTGGAGTGCTATTTTCATCATTCAAGACTAATCCACATGCAGTAGTTCAGCCACTAAAACAACAGTGGAGACATTATGAAATATGTGCGTTTTCATTTGTGTATGCCACACACACATTTATCAAACAACTCAATTACCAAAAACATATATTTTAATGTGTACAGAAAACTTTCAGATGTTATACAGGAAATCAGAAACTATTTCATACTGCATGTCAAACTGATTAAAAAATCCCCATGATCTGTTAAAAGTATTTGACCTGCAGTGTGTTTGAGAAATAGTTTGCTAAAAACAAGACCTCAGGGCTACTTGGAGCTCACAATGAATCAAATCGTGTCTATTTTTGTGCTTTGCCTTTCATATAAAAGCATCTCTGTCTTTATAATGAATTTGCTAGCGTGCTAAATGTACCGGTAAATCTGATATCTGTTCTGTAACGCCATGCCAGAGCAATGACTTAGTCTGAAAATGAGCCACGATGTTGAGAGATCTGCCTCAGGCAAATAAACAAACAACAACAACAACAAAAAACCCTTCTCTCTCCTTCTCTCCCTCTGTCTCTCTCACCCTCCCTCTTCTTTCTATCTCAAACACTTTTCCTCTTTGTTGCTTTTCTTTTGTCTGTTTCTGTCTTTCTGTCATCTGTAGGTTCCAGCAGTGGGTGCTCTCTGCTTAACCAACTGGGACTTCATGGCTGCCAGTGTTACCGCTTGATTCATTGCACTGTGAGTTTACTCCTCATTTATTTGTGTGTATGTGTGTTTGCGTGTGTGCGTGTTGGTCTGTTTG